>MU771246.1:709-19993 GCA_026770625.1 Nicotiana glauca | reverse complement strand
ATTATATGTATTTTCAGTTTATTGATTATTTTTTCTCTTATATCTTAATAGGGATATTAAAATGTCTCAAAGTTCAAAAGAGAAAGACCCGGCTTGGCGATATGGTCAGAGAGTTAATGAGAAGAATACAAATGTTGTATGCATCTTTTGCAATGAAATTACAACGGGTGGAATTTATCGCTTTAAATACCATCTAATTGGTGGCGATAGAAACGTGACAAGTTGTCCGAAATGTCCACCGGAGGGGAGGGAAGAAATAAAGAATTTTGTTGAGAAGAAGAAGGAGATAAAAAATCAAATGGTTCATCAACCAATGGTGACCAATCTTGATGATGATGATGATGATGACGACGATATTGAAGAATTGTCACTTCCAACAAAACGGGAAAGAGATGGGTCAAGCCATGGATCATCGACTAAAGATCCAATTGATTGCTACTTCTCAAAGAAGCAGGGAGCAAAGGGCGGTGGTAAAGATGTACAACAAATTGCTAGAGACATTTTGAGGGAGCGTGCAGTTAGAGCTTTTGCACGATGAGTCTATGATGCTGGGTTCCCCTTCAATTGTGTCAACTATGACACTTTTGGAGACTTTATTGAGGCCGTTGGTCAATACGGACCTGGAATGAAGTGTCCAACTTACCATGAAATAAGAGGTCCTTATCTAAATAAGGAAGTGGAGGAGACAAATAAAATTGTTGAGGAGCATAAAGTTGTGTGGAACAAGTATGGTTGCTCCATTATGATGGATAAGTGGACGGCAAGAACGGGGAAAATGATTATTAATGTTTTGGTGAATTCTCCCCGGGGAAGTTTGTTTCTTGAGTCCATTGATGCTAGCGACTCATCCACCGTCCACATCAAAATGTTCACCTTGTTTCAGAACACCATCGAAAAGATTGGTGCAAGCAAAGTTGTTCAAGTGGTCACTGATAATGCAACTGAAAATAAGAAAGCGGGTGGCATGATTGAAGGAGCGTACAAGCATGTCTATTGGGCTCCATGTGCGGCTCATTGTATCAACTTGATGTACGGGGACATTTTTAAGGAAAGACCTTTCTCTGCAGTTTTTAGCCAGGGTGTTAGGGTATATTCTTATATTTCTCAGCGGCCCTTGTTATTGAATTTGATGAGAAAATTCACCAATCAAAAAATTTTGGTGAAACCGGGCAAGACAAGGTTCGCCACTGCTTTCTTGACTTTGCGTAGTCTCCACTGTCAAAAAGACAATTTGCAAAAGATTGTCACTTCAGAGGTTTGGACCAGGAGTAAATTTGCAAAGGAAAGTGCGGGGAAAGAGGTTGCACGCATTATTCTTTCTTTTTCTTTTTGGAATAATGTCCTTTATGCTCTTAAAATTGGTGGCCCATTCGTTAAAGTACTCCGTTTGGTGGATGGGGAGCAAAAACCATCAATGGGCTACCTCTATGAAGCTATGGATAGGGCCAAGGAGACTATTCAAGCATCATTCAGGGATGAGCAAAAATATGCAAAGGTCTTTCAGATCATTGATGCAAGATGGAATGAGCAACTTCATAGACCTTTGCATGCGGCTCGACTTATTCTAAACCCATCACTCTTTTATGAGCAGCATGAGAAGAATTCATTGGCTAAAGAAGTGTGGACAGGATTCCATCAGGTTGTTATCAAGTTGAACCCAGATGAAGACTTGCAAGAGAGATAGTAGATCAGGTTGCTACTTACAAGGCAACGGACGGACTTTTTGGTCTTCGACTTGCTATTAAACAAAGAACGAAGAAGTCGCCAGGTGACCAAGTGTTTCTATATTTTATTACTCTAACTTCGATGTATTTTTTATACTTATTAACTCTTGAATATTTTTTTGACTTCTATAGTTGAATGGTGGGACACATATGGTGCAGAGACTCCGGAGTTACAGACTTTCGCCACCAAAGTTCTAAGCTTAACTTGTAGCTCATCCGGATGTGAAAGGAACTGGAGTGTTTTTGAACACGTGAGAAATAAAAAGAATTATTTCGCATTTTGAGATAAAGTAAATTATATCTCAATTGTCCAAACTCCTACTAATTAGCTGACACATCATTTTTGCAGATTCATACAAAGAAAAGGAATCGACTAACCTTGAAGCGCCTCCATAATCTAGTGTTTATAAAATACAATAGAGCATTGAGGCGTCGCTACAACCACCGCAATATAATTGATCCAATTGTTTTGGACAATATTGATGAGGCTAATGAGTGGCTAACCAGAGTCCCCGAAAATTGTGAAGATGAAGAAGTATTTGAAGGCGACCCTGATTTAACTTGGGATGATGTTGCGGTTGCTAGTGGAGTTGGGGAGGATCCTTATAGTTTAAGGAGTTGTAATCCAAGTTCAAGCTCTATTAGGAAGGGAAAAAGTGTGGTTACTACAAGTCGATCCATTGATGAAGATGAAACTGATCATGAAGAGGAGGGGGAAGAAGAAGATGACGAGCAATATGAAGATAACCGAGGAATTCAAGATTTTGACAATCTTGAAGGAGAAGAAGAGTAGAAGAATAAGATGTTGATTGACTTCTAGTAATTTAGTAGCTTTGATTTTGCTTGTCCTATGGTTTGTGGATGGTTTGTGGATGATTTGGTGGTACCTAGTACCTACTTTAAGTATTTAAATTGATGTTTTTCATTATTTATAATTTTACATTATGTTTTTTAAGAATTGCGCTTCACTTTAAAAAAGCGTGCGCTTCGCTTTTGAAGCGAGGCGAGCCCTTGTCGCTTTTTTGCGCTTTGCGCCCTCCAAAACACTATAAATTCCTCACCCAAGTATATCAGCCCAAATTATGATGATAATAAGTAATTTCAGTCAAATACGCTATAAATTCATCAATCGGGATGGACCGAGTCACAATCCCCAACGGTGCTCTACCCCGCGCTCGCTATCCGGCGTGCAAGTCACCTCAATACTATGATGTGCAAGTCCGGGGTTTCAAACCCTCAGAATATCATTTACAATCATTACTCACCTCGAACCGGTGAAATCTCTAGCTCGCGACGCCTTTGCCCCTCAAATCGGCCTCCACGCGCGTCGAATCTAACCAAAATCAGAGCGAATACATCACAATATGCTAAGGGAACAATACGCAATCGAAAATAATCGAAAAATATCAAGAATCTCGAAATTAGCAAAACCCGAGCCCCGAGCCCACTTCTCGAAAAAAATCAGAAAATTAACATCACCGGATTCCTTATCTCGCCACGAGTTCATACATACCAAGAACTCTCAAATCCGAGCTCAAATGACCCATTAAATCCCAATTTGAAATATCAAAAACTCAAGCCCATCAATTTTAGGCTTAATTTCCATGAATTTCTAGGTTAATCTTACATAATAATCATAACTCATAAAACTTACCTCCAGTCAATCTCAGTGGAAACCCTCTTCAATTGCTCCCAAAAAGCTCTCAAGATGTTCAACAATGGAGGAAAATACCCTTAGCTCGCGGATGAAATGATACTTTTAAAACCTTCTCTGCCCAACTCTTTTCCGCTTCTGCAGTCCCGTTTCCGCTTATGCGGGACCGCCTCTGCGATTTTTTCTTCCGCTTCTGCGGAAATACCAACTCGAGCCCCAACCGCTTCTGCGGTTATACAATCGCATAAGCGATACTGCATCTGCGGTTAGCAAATCGCTTTTGCGGAACCAGCGCCCAGGTCTCCTCACCGCTACTGCGGTCGATCCTTCGCACAAGGGAGACCGCTTCTGCGGTCCAAGCTTCGCAGAAGCGAAAACACAAGTTGCAGCAAGCTCAGCAACATGAAAATTCCAAAACTCTCCGTTTAACCATCCGAACTCACCCCGAGGCCTCCGGGGCCTCAACCAAAAATACCAATACCTCCTATAACATCATTCAAACTTGTTCTGATCTTTAAAACACCTCAAACAACACTAGAACCATCATTTCTCATCGAATTCAAGCCTAAGGTCTTTAAAACCTTCCGAAATACGCATTCGATCAACAACCCGACCAAACGACGTCCGAATGACCTGAAATTTTGCACACACATCACAAATCACATAATGAAGCTACAGCAACTCTCGGAATTCCATTCCGACCCTTGGATCAAATATCGCCTATCAACCGGAATTCGCCAAAAAACTAACTTTGCCAATTCAAGCCTAATTCTACACCGGACCTCCAAAACCAATTCCGATCACGCTCCTAAGTCACAAATCATCCCCCGAAGCTAACCAAATCGTCGGAATTCACATCTGAGCCCTCTAACTGATAAGTCAACGTCCGATTGACTTTCCAAACCAAATCTTCCTTAAAGAGACTAAGTGTCTCATTTCTACCAAAACCAATCCAAATCAACTCTAACACACCAAATACTGATAATGGAACATGAAGAAGCATAAAATGGGGGGGAACGGGAAACGGGGCGGTAACACATGAGACGACGGGTTGGGTCATCACATAAAAGGACAGCCAGGGACATAGAGAACGGAATCTAGAGTGATAGAGGGTAGGGAATTCGCTTGTCCAACTCCTTTTGCTTTGGTTTGAGACCCATTGGCTAAAGTAACAGTGGGAAGAGACTGTGAATACGCAATATTTGACAAAAGTGATTTATTACCAGAGATATGATCAGAAGCGGCTGAGTCCACAACCCATTGTCCAAGAGTACTAGACTGGGAAACACAACCAAAAGAATTACCATCAACAGAAGTATCTGTCTGAGCAACAGAAGCTACTTGTGGAGATGTCTGCTTACTTGCTCGATAATGAAGGAACTCATTATACTCCCATCCAAATAAAGAAAATCCCTAGTTACCTGTAGTCTCAGTCTGAGCAACATAAACATTTTTGGGTGGGCGTCCATGTAAAGAATAGCACGCGTCACGAGTGTGTCCAAGTTTATGACAATAAGAGCACTTGGGTCTAGATCTTCCAAAACGACCTCCTCATTGTCTATTCTCCATAGTATGAGATGCCCGATTGTCCACTGACTGGGATACGAGGACAGATGAGTCAAGTCCCTGTGATGAGCTCACTGGGTGACTTGGTGCTGCAGCAAGGCGAAGTAATCGAGAGAATAATTTATCAACTGTGGGGACAGCCGGACTAGCCAAAATCTGGTCACGTACTGAATCAAGGTCATTAGGGAGTCCAGCTAGTGTAAGAACTAGAAACATCTTCTGTCGTTGCTCTTGTTGCTTTTCAATACTAGCAGAGACTGGCATCAACGTCTCAAATTCTTCCATGACTGCCTGTACTTGTCCCAAGTAGGTAGACATATCCAATTCTTATTTCTTCAAGCTTGTAATTCGCGATATTACATCATAGAAACGAGATATGTCATTAGTGTATAAATTACGAGCCTTTTCCCAAACTAAATAACATGTCTGGAATGGACGGAACAAGGGCATCAACTTGGAATCAATGAATCGCCACAGGATACTACATAATTGAGCATCGACCTTCTCCCACAGTGTTTTGGCCTTTTTATCTCTTGAACTCCTTGACCTTTACACCATACCTCGACAGACGAAGCCCAAGCTAAGTAGTTTAAACCTCCCATTCAAGGTTCTGAGGTAATCATAACACTGGAACTGCCAGAACCCGGATTTCTAGACCCGAAAGCATCGACGCCCAAAGACATGGTTGGATTATCACCAAATAACAAAAAGAATCAACTGATAATTCGCTGAAACAGATGAAGGAAGCACCTTGTTTGCCATAAAAGTACCGTAGCTGCCGGAAAAAATCAGTGTAGTCGCCGAAAAAACTCAAAGTGGTCGGAATCAAACGAAAACAGTATGGGTGGGGTCGGAATTGGTACACGACCCAACTGTGCTGAAGAAATTTTTTTCAAAAAGTGGCCGGAAAGTGGTGCACGCGCCGGCGCGTGGGCTCACGCGCCTGAGCTTCTGGTGGCGCGTGGGGCACTGTTTGCCGGAGATTTTTTCTGGGGTTTGGTCGCCGGACAGTGGCGACTCTTGTGGTAGTTTTGGATTTTGCACAATACTGACAGAGAGAAGGTAGACGCAAACAACCTTGAAAAAGTTGCCGGAAAAAGGGTTCTGGTGACTGATTTCTCTTCCCGGAATTGCTGGAATTTATGCACAGCGATAAATATCTCACAATTGCTCTGATACCATGTGAGAATGCACGGGAGAAAAATATTATTGAATAATTATTGACTTGTGTTTAACACGATACAATGAGCCCTATATATACACACATATCCTACTCCTAATACATATTGGATTAGGGTTATTTACTCCTAATTACATGACTATTCTAACAGTAATATTTGCATCTTCTTGATGCTTGTTAATGATATATCACTTATTGCATAAAAAAAAAAAGGTTGTTACTGGAGCATCTAGATCATTTATCTGGATCCGATCATTGACCTGGACTCTTGCGAGAGGGTTGCTGAATCCGAGTTTTTTCTTGGGAAATAAGTTTGTGACTTTTCTAGTTTTCCCCTGGGCATTATAAATAGTTTATTTCATTAGGTTTAGAAGTTTAATTTTGATTGTTATGGAAGTCTTTTAGACTCATGTGAGGTTTCAGAAAACTGAGGGTTCTCATGGAACTCCATGAATTGCCATCAAGCTTGTGACCTTGTTCATCTTCTTGAAAGTTTATATATCTGGTTCTTCTTGATATTCTATAGGAAGCGATTGGTTCATATACCAATTGTTGGCATAATTATTAAATTAAGTCTTACATCCTTTCTTTCTATACATTCTATCTATGTTTCTTTTCTGATATTAGCTATTCCGCTGACGAATATTGTCTTGGTTGTGCTTTCATAAACTTGACNCCCCCCCCCAAAATAGTTCCTTTTTATCGTCGCTCATATTAGGCCAATAAACACCCATTGAAGTCCAAGTGACTTTTTATAAGAGTTGAGGAAAAGAGAGGAAAAAGAGAATGGGAGCCACATTATCCAATTTTCTTCAAGCTAATCGATAATTGAATCCTCCTTCATAGTAAGACCAAGAATGCACAAGAAAAAAGCAATCAAAGAATGATACATTAATTAAAAAAAAATTCCCATATTGTTTGTACAATTTAAATAATAGTACACAGAGAAAATTGTCAACAAAAAAAATGAAGATACCTAATTTCTTTTTGAGGATAAAATTTGGTATCAATCTATATATATATATATATATATATATATATATATATATATATATATATATCACACAATAACTCATCTTCTTTTTTTAATAAACAAAAGGTGTTCGTTCAACTATAGGTCAGGACATACTTGTAGTGTAACAAGCATTTAATGTTAACGCAAATTTTGTAGCTGAATATATTGCCTTTTGCCAGTTCCATTCCATTCTACAACAGAAATGCAGAATTATGATGAAAAAATTCATTCCAATTTTGTGGAGAAAGTAGTAAGAAAGAGCTATTCTGATTACTGAACATACAACACTTTTTCATTTCTTTATCAGGTTGGTTTTATATCTTTTTTCTTTTAAATTTTTTTCTTGAGTTGTCCATCGCTGCAGTCAATGCAAGTTAAAGGAGCCCGGAGAAAGTTCAAAGGTCAAGGTTTTGTATATGCTGAAAGTAGTGTAAGCAACAGACAGTTGTGCAATGAAAAGGACAAACCTCATCAACAACGGCAACAGCAAAATCATCATGATAGCGACTTAAACCAGCAGTAAGTGATGCAATCAAATGAATCTGACCATACTTGCCCCGGTGAACCTTCATGAAACACTTCAAGAGGTATGCCTCGCATTCACTCCAAGGAAGCTTACGAAGCTGTCTGAGCACATGCTCTATTGAAGACTTGTCAAGATCCGAAAAGAGCAATTTTCTTATGTACTGCATAATCCATGGCACAAAGTTTAAACTCTGCACTATTACAGCTAATAAACTACAGAAGCTGCAAATTACATGTACCTGATGCAAAGGAGGCCGAACTTTAGACACTCGAGCAGATCTTTCCGGTGGCTTGCATAAGTAATATGCATTCTCCACTAAGGTAATGTGGCGAGGGTCCAAATTTTTAACATTCTTCAGACGCATTAATATCTCTAACATGTTTGCCATGCGTATTGCAGTTTCAGGAGATCGGTAAAGAAAACGCCCACATGTCTCAAGAAGATTGCAAGCAACATCAATATTGTGATGACTGAATTCATCCAAACAAGCCTGAGGAAAAAGGACGCAGCAGCATCAATCCAAACCTAATTCTTACTAATCCTAACGAGCATAACTTCTAATCCACAAACTTTACAACAAACAAAAAGCACTAAACACTTTGGAAGCCCTTAGCATGTGAAACTATTGGTTATAGTTTGACAACCTATCTTCAGTAAGGACCTTTAGTCTTTTTATCAGCATAGGGATTGCTAGAGAACAGAGCTCACTGCCCTGCCATAGTCATAAGTCTGTAATCATGAGTCACAACTGCTGTCATAATCGAGGCAGGTGTTGCTGATGCATCCACAAACTTATTTTTTTTCTGGGTTCTCGGCGAGCTTTTCAAGATAAGTATGGTATGTCAAAAGTTTGGTAGCAACCATGTGATAGGGTACAGGATGCCAAACTAAGTATTTTTCCCATGACTTCAAAATAGAAAAGGAAAAGGAGGCTAAGTCATCCCTCCTCAATTACACTAAGCAAAGCATCTGTATTAAGCTTACTTTTTATACCTTTAGACAACTGAAGACAAGGCCAGGTGGTGCCATTCTAAATTTGCAGAGCTCTCCAATAAAACGAATATTCCTTATTTTTGTTTCTATATTCATTTGATCCTGCAAAGCAGACATAATTAAAATAACAACAACAACAATGACCCAGTGAAATCCCACTAGTGGGGTCTGGGAGAGTGTATGCAAACCTTACCCCTACCCCGAGGAGGGGCATAATTAAAATAAATAGACAAGTTTTACTTCTTGTTGATAGTATCCTTTTAAGTCAGTACATCACTTCATACTGAAGGCTACAATTACCTTTTTATTTATCAGAAAGCTGAACTCCTCTTCCAACAACTGTAAAAGCATGGAAGACACGTCCTTCATGCAAGTTGACAGAGTGGCCACCATGCGTGAGTAGTATGGCAACAACTCTAGTGATGTCCTGGGGACATTGAACAATGCTCTAACAAGCTTTTTCCTATTGGACTTGGAATTCAGATAGCAAAACTCCACCTGTAAAATAAATATCAGGCACAGACGTATAAATTATATCTGAAGCCTCAAATAATCAAATCTTAAATAGGGACCGGGATAACAAATATTTGAAGCTTTGAGTCATGTGCTATTACTGTCAACTGGTCAATCAAATCACGGCTAACACAACTGGGTAGCCGCTGAAGCAGACCATCTAGATTAGCTCCTTCGACACCTCTTGCTTTCTCCTTGTCACCTTCTCCTTTTCTTTCAACTTCCTTTTCTTTTGTTTTTTCCTTATCAGTATCTTTATCCTTTTCATCTTTATCCTTGGTCTTCTCTTTATCCTTCTCATCTTTATCCCTGCCTTTATCATTTCTGTCCTCCTGCACAGCTCCAGCATCTACAGCACCCTCTGCAGTCTCTACTGCAGCAGTCTGAGCTTCATATGCTTCACTTGCTGAATCCTTCACCAGAAAGACGAAGACAAAAAGCACCATGTCAATAATACAAGACTTCACATAGTCACAAACCCAAGAACGATCAGAGTGCCCTGCAAAATCAGCGGAATAGCAGAAGCACAAAAGGAAGTTGTACTTTGTCTTAAAGATATCCAAAGACTGTCAACAGGCTCAAACACTTAATACCACAGGTAGTGTTTAATACTCCCTCCGTTTCAATTTATGTGAACCCATTTGACTGGGCGCGGAGTTTAAGAAAAGGGAGAAGACTTTTGAATTTGTGGTGTAAAATGAAGTACATATATGTTGTGTGGCTATAAATCATTACATAAAGGTAAATTGTTTCCAAATAGGGAAAGAGGTCATTCTTTTTGGCACGGACTAAAAAGAAAATAGGTTCACATAAATTGAAACGGAGGGAGTAGCATATTTGTGCCAAGAAAAACTGGAACATCCACCTTCCTTGTCAAAATACAAGAAACATTGCAACAACAAAAAAATCCAACTTTAGGAAGTTGCAGACTTCACATCCTCTTATAGCCCGTTTGGCCAAGCTGTAAAAATCAGCTTATTTTGAGAAGTGTTTTTTTTCAAAAGTGCTTTTCGCAAAAGTACTTTTGGTGAGAAAAGTTTGTGTTTGGCTCATTAGTTTAAAAAGCACTTCTGAGCAGCAATTAGTGTTTGGCCAAGCTTTAAAAAACTGCTTCTAAGTGCATTTTCTCAAAAGTGCTTTTGGAAAGAAGCTACTTTTTTCTGCTTCTGCTTCTCCTCAAAAACACTTTTTTTCCTTCCAGAAGCTTGGCCAAACAACTCAATTTTTGGCCAAAAGTGCTTTTGGCAAAAAAAAAAAAAACACTTTCGGTAAAAAAATAAGCTTGGCCAAACAGGCTATTAGACTCCTAATTCTGTGAACAACATTAAGAAAAGTACATAAGTAAATTACCACCAACCCTTGAATATTGGTAATCAAGAAAGTATAAAAATATTCAAGTGTCTATTCATTGTCGTAACCCATTCCTCCATCACTTCAGAAAATCTAAACATACTTCCATGAAACACGGTACAAGAACGTTCTAGCTATGAGCACAAAAATCACATAACGCATTAAGTTGGGCTACATATTGCAGGAGCAAGCAGCTAAACAAGGATACCAGAATAAAATTGATAAAGACATCCCATAAGTTAACCTGATAATTTCCTTGAGACTAGAGTGACAATAGTTCCTCTTATAGCATAAGAAGCCAGAAGGGAAGTAAAAGTGATAAGGTACGTGATAAAATCTAATTTCTTACAATCGAATGCTCTTGCGCCTTCAGAGGCTGTTCACTCGACTTTGGTTCTGCTTCTCCAAGCAATACAGCTGGAACAAATGCTCTGCAAAAGGGTAATTGTTTGCTTATGCTACATGTTGCCATTACTAGACATCCCACTTCAGGAAACAACAAAAGAAACTTCAGAATATCCTGATGAAAGATAACCTGAGATCTGGTAGACACTCATAGAAAGCCCTTGTATCTTCATCATCCCACAGGGCTTCAAGGACAGAAGAATCTTTACTGGCACTGGGGGATGATGCATCGTCCCCTGATGTTACCCTGGTTGTATAACCATCCTCAGGCATCACTGGAGGTTGCATGTCAAGTGCTTCTGCCAATCTAAAATATGAGAATGCAACAGATTAGTGTGTAAATGTAAAGAACAGAAAATATAAAGATTTCATGGAACTAAGTAACGGTACAAAACTCAACAGGCAAAGAGACAGTTAAGAACTTTAATTTTTTGATAATGAGACAGTAAAGAACTTTACAATACAGTCTTAGTTATTGCATTATCAGAACCTTTCTACAAGGCTGATAAACTGGAAAAATACAAAAGAATGCTGGGTTATGCAAATTCCTTCTCTAATGTTAATAGTCTGGGATGAAATAGTGGTATGTCAGGTGGTGCAGTCTGATGGGCAACAAGTTACATGTGAAGTGACAGTTCTTTTTTTATGTCATTTGTTTATGCTAAACGCAAAGCAAGTGAGAGAGAAGTCCTATGGGATAGTCTTAGGTTTATAGCTGATACTCATAAGATACCCTGGATTGTGGCTGGGGACTTCAACTGTATTATTGATCCTGGGAGAAAAAGGGAGGAAATCCACACAGAAGGGCAAAAAGTATGGCATTTTTAAAGTGTATCATGTATTGGGACCTGATGGATGCTGGGTACACTGGCTCTATTTTTACCTGGTGAAATGGATGGAGTCCTAGTAGGAGCGTTTGGAAGAGATTGGACAGAGTGCTGGTAAATCAGGAATTGATGAATCAATTTGCTACTACAAATGTCTCACGCTTAGTTAGACCGTGCTGATCGTTCCCCTCTATTCATTGAAGTGATCTCCAAGCTTAAGGAACCTATTAAATACTTTAAATTCCTGGACTTTAGGGTTGATGAACCAGACTTCATGGAGGTGGTGGAACAAGCATGGAATGAGGACTGAGGTGGCTCCCCTATGTGGAGATTTCATTTGAAACTAAAGAACACTGCAAAGAGGTTATCCATATATGTTGCTAATAATTCTGAATATAATAGAACTACAGTCAATCATGTTAATGCAGAACTGATTAGAGCAATATAGAAAGAGGAGAATTACTGGAAACAGAAAGCTGGGATCAATCGTTCGATTTTATTAGAAGGTACCATCCGAGAACTAACACAACAAGGCAACTATATTCCTCCTATGTCCTCAAGAAAATCCATATATTATTTCCATCTTTTCCATGACGTGTCTTTATCACCAGAAATACAAGTTTAATAATCATCTGTTTTTTATCCTAGATACATGCTGCCTTTCACCTTCAAAGAAAATCCTGTTCCTTTCCAACCATATTGTCCAGAAAACACATAAAGGACTTGTTCTCCATACTATTCTGTTGACCCTTTGCCACTTCTTTTTGGTGTTGCCATGTCTCCAACAAACTCTTTACATTGGAAGGCATTGCCCACTTGACACCAAGTATACTTAGGAAGAGCTCCCAGCATTGTTTTGCACTCTGCAATGGATGAGTAGATGATTGTTTGTTTCTGCCTCTTCTTCACACATGTAACACACTGTTGCGTAGAACAAAACCTCTCTTCTGCAAGTTCTCCTGAGTTAGAAAAGCTTCCTTTGCTGCAATCCAACCAAAACAGGCTACTTTAACAGGTGCTATTGATTTCCATATTGCTTTTCATGGCCAATTTGATTGATAAAGCCCTTGTTGTTTTTGTAACAAGCTATAAGAACTGCTGACTGTGAAAATATCATCATTGCTTGCTGCCCAGTTTAAGGAGAGATCTCTCCTGTTTCCCTCCAATCTAACATTGTTCAACGACTGCATCAATTGAGAGAATTCATCAACTTCCCAGTCATTGAGACCTCTCCTGAAGATTAGCTGCCAACCAGTGCTTGAGTAGAAGTCTGACAGTCTTCCATTTTTTGTTAGTAGAGCAGCTATATAGAAAAGGGAACTTTGATCCAAGACTTTCATTACCCCACCATATATAAGACCAAAACTTGGTATTATTACCATTCTCCCATTTCAATTTCACAAACTGACTATATTTATTCGAAAGATTACTAATTGTGCTCCAAACTCCCCCATTTGAAAAAGATTGAATTGAACAAGGAGCCCACATGTCCTTACTACCATACTTGGCATCTATCACCTTTTTCCATAATCTGTTTCTATCATCATTATATCTCCAAAGCCATTTAAATAAAAGACTTTTGTTATTCAGCTTTAGATTCCACACTCCAAATCCCCCTCCTTTCTCTTCTTTCATCACCTCCTGCCATTTGACCACATGAAACTTCTTGTTATCACCATTACCGTCCTACAAAAATTAGTTCCTCGTAGTATTCGGTTTTTTCTCCATTAATGTTGGCATTTTAAAGAGAGATATCAAATAAGTAGGGATACCATCAATCACACCATTGACCAGTGCAAGTCTACCACAAGGAAATAAATATTGTTATTTTCATGGCACCAGTTTACTGCTACATCTATCCAAGACCCTGCGCCACATATTTGCATTATTCTTTTGGCTCCAAGTGGTAGGCTTAGATAGGTGGTTGGTAGCCGCTCCACCTTACAACCTAACATCTGCCAGATCATTAATACAATGTTCAGCAGTATACTAAACACATTACTCTTCACCAACTTCACTTTCAAGCCTGACACAGCCTCAAAAGCTAGTAGTACTCCTCTGAGGTGTAAGAGTTGATCTTTTTCAGCTTCACATAATATCAAGGTATCATGTGCATCGAGCATGTGTGAGACATTCAGTTCTTCCCCTCATTAGTAGCAATATGGCTTAAGCTAAGATAATTCTACTAGGGTTGCATATTTGTATTGATAGAGCTTTTAATAAGATTATTGTTGAATCTAATTCTCTTATGTTGGTTATTATAGTCAATAAGAAAGTCAAACCTCCATGGCAGATTCACAGCATCATGGCACAGATAAGGGATTTGATACAGAAAGGATCCTTTAGGGATGGCATACAATATGGTACGGTGCAGCGCGGGCCCCCTAATTAACCCAGGCTGTTCCAAAATGGTACAAATATAATAGGCCAGCAACTAACACAAAACAGATACCTAGGACCCTTCATTTTATCAGCCATCAGTTACTCATAATTTTATCAGCCAATCTGTCATTCTGGTCTAAGTAGTCAAAACCTAGCCCTCCACCATAGGCCCCCTAATTATTATCATGTCTCCAACAAGAGTTTCACATCCACCTCTATCAAAATTGTATGCAAACTCTTGTCGTAAGCTGTTTGAGATAGATATAACTAGGAAAACAGAACTTATGCAATATGCAGTCAAGCTTTCTCTACATGAAAGATCTTTTCTGTAGTTTGCTGAATATTAAGGGGTTAAAACAGTGAAACAGAGCTGACTGTCTGTAGTTCAGGCACAGCCAACATTTAAGCTTGCATGAGAGAGTTGTGTTAGCCTCTTACTTACAACAACAACAACCAACCAACCCAGTATAATCCCACGTAGTGGGGTCTGAGAAGGGTAGTGTATACGCAATCTTACCCCTACCTTGTGGAGATAGAGAGGCTGTTTCTAACAAGTAAGATGAAATATCAATTAGGAAGTTAATATCTATGACTAGGAGGTTGGTTTAGAGTCGGGGATCCATAAATTATGGTGCTCTACTGATACAACTATTTCTTGCAAGCATGGAGATGAGAATCTGAAAATTCATGAAAGTCAATAAGGAGGAAGCACTTGAAATTCATCTCCCATGGCATCTCACATTATATCAATAGACATATAGAACACTTACCCTGAGATGCCACGATACAGCTGGTCATAAGCTTTCCGCTGCTTTTCATATGCAGAAGCATTCTCCTCATTCAGTTCACCTTTGGCAGATAAAGTCTTTGCATTTTCATGCTCCATTTGCCGAAGTGACACCAATTTGGTTAAAAGAAGAAAATTATCATCAGTAATCACAATTATCTGACAATTTGTGTGGATTTAGAAGCTTTCAGGAAAGCAGCATAGCGGAAGAAGATTCGGAGCACAAAACAGTTTTAAAAACAGCTCAAGTATGGCATAGTTATTAAAGGCACCAAAAAGAGGAAGAGGAGACTAGATCATTCTACTAATCTAGTACCCTCCCTTCCAGATTCAAAATCTTCCAAATCAAAAGAGGAAAGAGCCCTTACAGCATGCTCTGACTGAAGAAGTTCTACGGCTGCGTCATAATATGTTTGGAACGCCTTCCTAAAGAACCTTTTCTGATCAGTTGTCACATTAAGGGCCTTGAAAAACTGTAGCAGTCAGCAACATCAAAGGAATTAAGAACATGGAGAAACATTAGCAGACTGTAATGAAGTATTGAATGAAGAAACACATTAACCGCGTCAAGTTACAACTCATCAGAAACTTTTATTCTGAAGTCAAATATGTAATTCTGAAACAAAATGGCTTAAAAGAAAGAAAGGAAAAGTCAGCAAGCCAACAAAGACCCATGTCATTGAGTGGCAACCCATCTTCTTCAACAACCTTTACCACCTTCCACAGAACAGACAACAATCAAGCCATCTAAAAATGGTCTCTACACTACGAAATGGCATAAATCCCAGGGAAGCTATTCAACCACCAGAGTCTTTGTCAGCAGATAAAGACTTCATAAGGAAAATGGTAAAATCAACCCATCATGCGATCGCAGAACTAATAGAAGATAAGGGTTTATGAAACCATAAGTTGAGTAATAGACAACAGAGAGAAATTTTGGGACACAGTACTTTCCCAAAGTAAAGAATGAAAGAGATAAAATACTGAAGTGTAATAAGTAGCAGAGAGTGGACTAGTTCTACTGCTAACTTTACAACATTACAAATTTTGCTCGGGAAGGGGGGAAGAATAAACGAAATGGAGGTGTTGTACCTCTTCAAGAATATATTGGCCAGACAATGGAAGCCCAAGCAGGTATCTTTCTTGCCGAGCAAAGCTAGCAAGGAGTGACAAATTAGTCTGAGTTGCATCACGATCCTTCAGATGTTCAACATTGGTGAGGTCCTTAACAATATTCACAAAGATGCCAGTATCATCAACAACTCCAACAAAGTAAAGTTCCAAAAGAAGTTTTAAAGTGCTACGCTTTTTCATAGCCCTCGCATTCTTGTCCGCGTCTACATCCTCTGTAGCTTTTCCAGGAAAGAAAACTTTCACAAGGCCTTGAACAAGACTTGGTGAAAAATCCTTGTACCGCTGATGAAGCAGAGAACAGATCTGGGCCAGGAAGAAGATACATTAATAGAAATAGTAAACAGCGTATGTCCGAATGAGAAACACAAAGCTTCATTCAAATAGAAGCCTCGGTGTTTTGCAAAAACATAAGAACCATGGGTGAGAAACGGGCGGATCGGGTCGAAAATGGGTAATATAAAAACGGATTAATTATCCGATCCGACCCGTATTTAATACGAAAAAACGGGTTAACCGGCGGATAATCCCTGACTTCTTGAATATGATCACTTTAGGGACAATTCGTAGTCGCCCAATTTGAGGCTTTACAAATGTAAAAACACACTAGTTATCCATTGATTATCCATTGGTTATCCATTTTCAAACTGGATTACATGGTTTTATTCATATTTGACCCGTCTTTATAAAGTTCATTATCCAACCCATTTTTTTAATGGATAATATGAGCGGAATAACTGTTTTCTTTTAACCATTTTGCCGCCACTAATAAGAACTCCTTTTCTTACAAGATTCTAAAGAGAGAATATGTGTAAATTAAGAACCTCTCAGCCAAATACACATGTCTTCTGAAGCGTATATCACTTCTAAGTTGCCAACGGACGTGGGATACAATTTAGATTAAGTCAGCTAAGAAGCTTACTCCTAATATGACTTTCTACTGCCAGACACATGATGGGATATGGTGTGTGTATTCTTATTCGTTCTTAGTACACAGGTAAACACAAGATACCTTCAGGCCTTTTCCATTAGGATTCTCTACAGGTGGTCACTGTGGTTCATATCCATGCAAAATGAGTTATACAAGAATGTCAGGTATGTCTATTGTTTGATTTTCACCAAAGGCTAGCATTCATGGTTATACGTCTTGTGTATCGGTAAATGTAGTTGTTGGTATGATATAGTATTGGTACAGGAAATACTGAGTAATGTTTCAGGTTTTTCACCACAAATAATATAAAGGCAGTGGTAATACAGGCAACATAGAGTAGGGTAAATATCATGAACTGAACAATAAAAAAAACTAGATTCTCAAGAATGAAGACGCCAAGTACAAAAAAGAAAGATGGTCTGAAGACTGGATAAAAAAGCTCAATTCGTCGTCAGCTATAGGGAGCACGTTACTACAGACAAGAAGCTGAGTCTCACCAAAGAAAAATTGCAGAAGTTAATGGAGAGAGGAAGCTCCTGGTTTTGCCTCTGGACAGAATTAACAGCATAAAGCTAAGTTTGAGGGTCCAATCATCTGTCTTTCAAGTTATTCTCATTAAATCCCGAGTTCTCTATGAAGATTTAATTAATCCTAATCTTCACTTTGACAAAGTTCTCCTTCAATTCTTGTCAAAAATTTCCTTCTCAAAATAAATTCCTCAAAAAATATCTAGTCAGACTTTTGGCTAATTTCAGCCAAATACCATCATCAGCAGGGCACAGCAGGATTTTGGAACAGCACAATATTCACCCTTAAAGCTATTATCATTTGTACCGACCAGTACCGTATGAAGTTTTAAAAGTATGGTTTTTGTAGGCAACTACCTAAAAATTCCAAAAGAGAATCTTGCACGGTATCTTAAATCCAGGCTAGCAAACACAAGGCACAAGCAAAATTGTTAGAAAAAATATACTGTTGACATTAAAACAAACCACACATCAACCAACTAGCTACCTGCACTGCAGCTTGTATGTCTGTGGACCGAAGCTTTGCATCACATATAGCAGTCAGTGCTTCACTTACAAACTTGCTTAAGTTGACACCCCGCAACTCTTCCATCAAACCTTCTCGCTGCTCTTCATTAATCTGTTTTAGCTTTTTAATAACTGCAGTATTGCGCTTAATACTAGAATCCAACGTCCTGAGAAAACTAGTATCTGAAATAAAAAAATCAGTAGGTCAGCCTCAACCAAACTGTACCCATATGTTTAAAGTGGGAAAAACATATTCCAAATCAAGCCAAGTTCACGAACTTCCAAGTAGATATACATGTAACAACCCAGACTTTAGAGCAAAACACAAGAGAGTGTTGGGTATATAAGTTAACAAGCCTTAGACCCTAGTGACGCGTTTTAAACCCGTGAATGACCAGGCCCAAAGCGGATAATATCACTAGCGGGCTGGGCTGTTACAGATGATATCAGGGCCACTCTTGTGTCAGCCTTGCCGATGATGGGTCAGAGTTCAACTGAGTTTAGGCAAATCCCGGTTAGGCAGGGCAAACCTCGTGTGTGTAACAACCCAAGCTTTAGACAGAGTCCCACATCGGCAAAACACAAGAGGGATGATGGGTATATAAGTTAACAAGCCTTAGACTCTATTGACGCATTTTAAACCCGTGAAGGCCTAGTCCCAAAGCGGACAATATCACTAGCGGGTTGGGTTGTTACACATGTGGTAGCAACCGCTAGTATAGGAGTAGAAAATATATATTCATTGACCACAAGAAAGAATTGCCTCTTAGAAATCAACTAGAGAAAAATAAAATTGAATATGCACAAGTCAATAAAACAACTTTATCCGTGTTGCCACTCATTACCAGGAAAGAAAAACATATAGAACATGAATGAACGGAAGTGTATTCTTAAGATGCTGAGTCCACGTACTATTCAATTCCGGGATCAAAGTTCTGAGGCTACTCACAAAGTATCATAGAAAATCAAGTAGTAATTTATTATTTCCCACTTGGCATGCAGTTTCTGACAAGGATAATAAAATGTATAGTCATTTACAACAACAACAACAACTACCTAGTATAGTCCCACAAGGTGGGGTCTGGGGAGGATAATATGTAGACATGCCTTACCCCTACCCAAAAGGGCAAAGAGGTTGTTTCCAATCGACCCTTGACTTAGAGAAGGAAAGGAAAAGCAACAACAATAACAAAAACAAAAGAGCATTAGTAATTCCGGCAGAAATCGCGTAAATAGTTATCTAAACATAAGAATTATACATTAAAT
>MU771241.1:60870-72294 GCA_026770625.1 Nicotiana glauca | reverse complement strand
AAACATGCGCACACAAAATGCAAATAATCAGCGAAAAATAACACAAAATCCACAAAATTGCAAACAACGCAAAATTATTTTATTTTGAATTTTTGTGAGTAATTCTCATATAGGGAAAAAATCACATGCTCACACTTTGTTGCCCCAAAATTTCCATCACTTGATTTCTTTACCCAAACTTTGACCTTGTTCATCCTGCGGTGCCTTGAAACAATTTTCTACTAACAGACCTTGCACAATTATTCACTTCCTAACTTACTTTCTCCTCAAGGTGCCCGTGAGAGTTTTCACCAATAAGACTCTCTCATTTCTCTCAACTCACGTCGCCTTACGGTGCCTGTGGAGGTTTTCACCAATAAGACTCTCTCATTTTTATTTCTCTCAGCTCCCGTCGCCTTACGGTGCCTGTGGAGGTTTTCACCAATAAGGCTCTCTCATTTTGATCTTTCTTGCTTGAACCAGAGTGTCGCCCCAGACATGAATTACCTTTACCTGCTTGACTTGGCATTTCTCAAAGACTGATCAGAAGGTCTTTCTTTGGACCGTAATGTAGGCTTTTGGACGGGTTAGAAAGAAAGTTATAAAAGGCTCAAAACAATTCAAATGGTTCAAATTACAACTTCCGTAATCTATCTTATCACAACAATCACAACTTCTGCCCTAGTTTCTTACTTGGGGACTTTTGATTTTTATTTTGGTATGATTGAACCTCAGAGAGGCTGCCTACGTGCCCTTTCGGGATCAAGTCAAACGTAGTTCCCATCATAGAAACTACGTTGTTGTGACTTTCTTTCTCTTCTTTTCTTTTCTGTTTTCTGTTCTTTTTTCTTTTTCATCTCTTTTCTATTCCTTTCTTTTTCTTTTCTTTTCTTCTCCTTTGTTTTTCTTTTTCTCTTCTTCTTCTTTCATTTTTCTTTTCCTTTCTTTTTCTTTTTCTCTTCTTCTTCTTTCTTTTCTTTTCCTCCTTCTTTTCCTTTTCCTTCCTTCTTTTCACTTACTTAATTTCGCACTTGCGTTTTTGAATTGTGCCATTGATTCCGAAAGAGGGTTATGAAAGAAAATAAACACGGCTCAAAAAGGGTGACAAAGGATAAAATTTTTCAGATAGCAGAACAAAACGCCTTCGTTATTTCAATCTTCAAAATATGATAACTACAAACAACTACAATCAAAATAAAGAAATCATACATATCTCTTAACTGCATCGGAATTAATTGCTATTTCCACATATTTTCCTTCCACATCTGTCAAATATAATGCACCATTAGACAATACTCTGGTTACAACAAATGGCCTCTGCCAGTTTGGAGCGAATTTTCCTTCCACATACGTCTCAACACTAACTGTCCGACTTCAAACTTCCTTGGACGCACTTTTTTGTTGTATGCTCTTGCCATTTTTGTTGGTACAATTGGACATGGCGCACTGATGCTAATCTTTTCATCAATCAAACTCAACTGTTCAAGGCGGGTGAAATTGTCATCATGTTCCAACTCATTATCACACTCAATTTCTTGTATTATTACTTCAGAATAAGACCTGATTTCAAGACTGGGTCAAGGATTCCTCATGCATGTCATGTTATTGATATCAGCATAAAAAGAACTGTATAGAGAAGAAAAACAAACTGAAATAGAATTAAGAATGAAGAAAGAAAGACAATTGCATTTCATCGAAGGAAAGGATAACAGGTTTTAACTCATCCAAACGGACGAAACATAGTATCTAGATTATAGACCCTGGAATAATCCAGACAACTTAAAGAAAAACAAGACCAACTACCAAGACTTCTAGTCGTTGACTTTTGCCCATGGTGAGACGAACTGCCCATTTTCCCTGCTTGACCCTTCCCCTGCTTCAACTATGTTTACCTCAGTGAATAACCTTTTGAAACCCATTCCCACGTCTCCATCAGCACCACTCAATGACCCAAGAACCTTTGATGACAACGGCTTGTTATCTACCCCTTTCAACTGAACCACCACTTTCTCACTGGTTGGCTTTTCATTCAAATTGGTTTTGCTAGAACGGATCATCATACCGTCTGCGAATGTTTCTTAGGCTTTCCTCCCTTATGCATCAATTCGATAACATGAGCCTCATGGTGAGCTGGCAGCAGATTCTGATTGATATTTGGTGCCTCAGGGGCATGAACCTCAATTCGGCGAGTGTCAATGAGTTCTTACACATCCATTTTCAATTTCCAGCATTTTTCAGTATCATGCCCGGGGCCCCCCGAACAATATTCACAACTCACTGATTGGTCCAAATTTCTAGGAAGGGGATTTGGCACTTTAGGCTCGTTTGGGTTCAACAGGCCCAGCTGCCTCAATTTGTGAAAAATACTGGTATATGACTCCCCCAGCGGAGTGAATGTTTTCTGCTTATGTACCTTTTCATTCCGAAAGTCTTGATTCCCACGGAAACCAGATCCTGGAGGATTTATGTAAGCCCTTGGGGGTGGATATGTATTTTTTGGAGGTGGGTATGTGTTTTGGGGAGCCGGTGCACGCCATTGCGAATGAGCCAGAGGCTGGGTATAAGTTTGAGCATGGTGAATGGAAAAATGTAGGTCTGGCTGTGGGTAGTAGTGTTGTGGAGGGCCATATGGGGTGTATGGGAAATTTGGGTAGTAGGGTATGTGTTGGTAGTAGGGTGAAGGGCCTCTAGATCTGGACCAAGCTCCAGCTTCGACTGTTGGAACCTCTTCTTTCATCTTCTTTCCCAGCACACCCCCAGTGCCGCTTTGGATGGCTTGGGTGGTTGCTTTAATCGCTGAATAGCTCATAATTTTATCGGATTTCAATCCTTCCTAGACCATAGCTCCCATCTTCACCACTTCGTTAAAAGATTTCCCAATTGCCGTCACCAGGTGACCAAAGTAAGTTGGCTCCAAAGCTTGCAAAAAGTAGTCGACCATCTCGCTTTCTTTCATTGGAGGGTCAACCCTCACAGCCTGTTCTCTCCAGCGGAACCCATACTCCCTGAAACTTTCCCCTAGCTTCTTCTCAAGTTTTTTATCAGTGACATACGGTCTAGAGCAATTTCTAGATTGTACTGAAAATGGCAGGTGAATGCTTGTGCCAAGTCATCCCAAGTATACCACCTACCGTGGTCCTGTCGTGTATACCACTCCAAAGCAGACTCACCCAGACTCTAGCTGAAGTACGCCATCATTAATTTATCTTTCCCACCGACCCCTCTCATTTTGCTGCAGAATCCCCTTAGGTGGGCCATCGGGTCACCATGCCCGTCACACAGATCGAACTTTGGAATTTTGGACCCTGCAGGTAACTGAACATTCGGGAATAGACAGAAATCTTTATAGGCCACATTGACTTGGCCACCCAACCCTTTCATGTTCCTGAAGGACTGCTCCAGGCTTTTTACTTTTCGAATCATCTCTTCCTACTCCGGGTTTTTAAGCGGCTTTTTAGTTTCCACCGGGAGCTCAAAGTTAGGGGGTGTAAGAATATGGCTCAGGAACTTTAAAGGTAGGCTCAGGAGGATAGTACTGACTGTTGTGAGCTTGAAACAATGGCTCACTGGAAGATCTTTGCAGTGTGGCAGGTGGAGGCGCCACAAAGACATGGGTGATTGGTGCATGAGGATTTTTTTGGGTGGTGGAGCTTGGGAAGGATATGAGGTAGTGCCATAACTCTGTTGGTAGAACGGGAAAGCTGGAGATGAATTCACATTAGGAGGCTCCTAAGACTGAGCCAAAGGTGGGATGTAGGCTGGATTGGAGGGATAAACTGGTGCCGGCTGACCCCTAGACCAAGCCTGATGCATTTCAGCCATTTGCTGCCTCAACTTATGCATTTCTTCCCTCATCGCATTTACATCCACCACCTCTACCTCTTTTTCCAGGTCCACAATACTGGTATCAGATTCCTGGCCTGTCATTTTCAGCTTGTTTTTTGATCGAGTGTTGTAGGAATGTGTTGCCAGAATGCCAAACAACTAACCACCTGCCTGAACTCAACATCAACAACAGCTTGGTCAATGTTTAGGGCATTAACATATTTGATAACCGCATGTTGGGGAATGAATGCACCTAAGCAGGTAACGGATTCTATTATGCATTTGCTCGACTGCTTGCGTCATCCCGACTATTATTTCCTTCCTCTCTTGTTTTTCTTCTTATTTTATTTTCCTTTTTCCATTTGGTTACGGTTGAATCCTATGAAGATTTCCTACATATCATGACCCCACATGAATCAGACCGGGCATAGTTCGTGTAGATAAAAGGTAAAACACATATTTTGGAACTTTCAATTTTTTCACAGTAAAACAAACTTTGACTACAATGATTCCAAAACTGACAAACTTAAACAAAACTAACAGACTCTGACGAAAAGCCGAAATACAGACTCGAAAATCAAATAACCCATATACTCTAATCACACGAGAAGACAAACTGACAGATTCTTTCCTCTACATGCCAATTTTAACCAAATGGTTGTTTTTGCAAACGTGGCCCCTTCCCAATTTCACATGAATTTTGAGGTCGGGGAAGATTATTTTATGACATTTCATAAACTTTTTCGTTCTTTTATGAAAACAGCCTTTCGACAACTGAAAGGTACTCTAAGGCTATCCTGGCAAGAACGGTTTAAGACACTGCCGAAGATGGCTCGGCTTATTTTGACCAAAAATCCAAGCGGTATTCACTTGACCACTGACTCTTTTTTGTTTTTCAAATTAAAATAAAAGACCTGGGTTTGCAAACACGGCCTTTCAGCACCTCAGGGACGAAGATTTTAAGGCTGCGTTGGCTAACCAGCCAAAATCTTTATAAAATGACCAAATGTGGTTGTTCTTGCAAAAGCAGATTTCCGGCGTCCTTTTAGGGACATTCGGCTTATTTTTGACAAGAATGGTGTCATCCGACTTATTCATGACAAAATTAAAATATTTGTTGTTTTGGGCTATTTTTGCAAAGGGGAGGTTGGACCCGATGAGGGTTGCTTACGTATCTCACATCTGGTGAGAATCAAACCTGCATAGTTTGGGCCGATAAAACTAACTATTTTCGAAAACAAGACTCTTTTTCATTGACAAATAAACTATTTCGGAAAACAATACTCTTTTTTTATTTTCTTTTTCAACAAACTATTTGAAAATAAAACTCTTTAGTTTTTTTCTTTTTCTTGACCAATAAAGCAAACCATTTTTTTTGAAACCAAATTTTCTTTTCCCTTTTCTTCATTTTTTTTCATTTTTCTCAAAAATTCGGCAGAGTTTCGACACTATTTTGACATTGGTTATTTTTCTAAAATGGATAACTAACTCTCTACACAGCTATTTCTCTGTTTCTTCAATTTTTCCAAATACTCCAAAGTCAGTCAGCATGCAAGTCTGAGACAAATAAATGCACATGCAACACGTAAGATGCATCAAGATGGTCTTTTTCATTTCAGGTTACCTGTCCTAGACGGACCCAACCCCTGTGTTGAGTCCCCTACGGCAAATGCACGTGATGAAAATAAGCATTCCTACTAGGGATCCGGCATGAAGTCAAGATATTCTAGGTTCAAAACCTGGGTATATGTCCTAGACTGTGTACCCGAGCGGACAACTCGAGTCGAGAAGGGGGCTACGTATCGGGGACCCGCAAGATCGTCCGGCTTTGTAACTTATCTGAGCCTCTTTCTTATTTTAGGGTATGAAACTAGCAGAATAGGGAGTCTCCACCAGTAACCACATCCCCGGAGGTGAGAAGAGAAGGGTTTCGGCACAATTTAAATATAGTTCAGATAATATCACAGCGGTAAAGCATTTAGCACATTTAGCAGGAAACATGTAGGAAAATCAGATAAAGCCAAACATAAAAATTATTCTAAGCTCGAATTCTTAAACCCTGAACCGATGTTCTGGGTTTGTGTCCCTAGCAGAGTCACCAGAGTTGTCACACCTCCTTTTTTACTACACCCGCAAGGGCATAAAGAAGTTTTTTCACTTAAAAGACAATCGGATCGGGATTTATTATTAAGATTCAGAATTGCCACTTGGGAGATAAATGGTGTCCCAAGTCACCGGTTGAATCCCGAACCGAGGAAAACATGACTCTGTTAACAGTCCGCGAACCAGAATCCGAGTAAGGAATTCTGTTAACCCGAGAGAAGGTGTTAGGCATTCTCGGGTTCCGTGGTTCTAGCACGGTCGCTCAACTGTTGTGTTTAGCTTATTTATCTGATTTTATTACATGATGAACCTATGTGCAGATTTTAACTTTTAACCGCTTTTATTTAATTTTTTAAAGAAAGTTGGGTGTCGTTTGAAACGTGTCTTTGGATCGCGTCACATGAAATGCACCCGCAAGCCTGAACACATTTTATTCAGCGTTTTGGGATTGGATTTGGGTCACATGAAATGCACACCCGAGTTTAAGAATGTAATTTTATTAAAATCGCGCCTAAAGTGACTAAGGCGTTATTATCTTTGGGGAAGGCTGTGAAATTCGCTAAACAACCCATCCCGAATTCTAAGTATTTTAACACGAACATTTTTCGAGGGCCCCGTAATTCGTGTGTTTTGTTTGGCGAGGCTCATCTCGTTTTATTTTTAAAAGGCAAGCCTAAAGCAATCTATAATTTTCTACTTAATTGTCTCTAATAACAAAGAAAAAGGCCCTAGTTAATTAATATTATAAAAACTGGGCTTCAAGTTCAAGTCCGGATACAAACAAAAGGAAGAACCTTTTAATTTGAACCCGCTACCTAACTTAAAAGCCCAGACTTATGTTATGCTAAACTATAAATTGAAACCCTCAAGCCAAGTCCAATTAATAGACTAACGAATCTACTTATGATCAAATGCGGCAGACAGGCCTTGATGCCAACCCCTAGAAAGGGGATTATTTGGGCCCAGCGTAAACAGAAGGCAGGCCCAGGTGGGAAACGATGCCTCAATCCACTATCGTACCCACAGAGTGGGGACAAGGAAATGCAATTAAAGGAATGACTGATCTAGGCAGCATGCAATGTCAATTAGGAAAGGATTATCACTAATGAGTTAACTAAGGTACTTAAGCTAAACTATGCTGATCTTGTAATTAAATCTCTAAACAGCTTACCAATTAAACAACGCTTACGAGCCAGTTTCGAAGGGACTAGAGCTTTTAAAACAACTACATTTTAATTACTTTGGATTCCTGACTTTGAATTATCTATAGAAATATGAACATCCATCTCAAATTAACTAAGAAACTATCATTGTCAAATACAAATGATCGAGACTTTCAGACTAAATTACTGAAGCTAGTATTTAAATGTTTAACCTGTCCAGACATTAACACAGACAAGGTCTACATACTGATCAGATCAAAAAACAAACTGCTAACTATAGAGTTCACCTGCTCGTAAGGATTATTATGGTTCAGAACAATCCTAGTTCAAATCCAAACAGTCCAAATCAGCAGAAAATGATCCTAATTAAACATTTCCTACTTCAATACAATTTGAACAGACTAAACTACACCGTTATACATTATTGTTTGACAATAACTACGTGAGCATAGATATGAAATATCACTTCATTCCATTCCAATTTGAGGTTACATCAGTTGTGAATTCAAGTGTGTACTCGGAATCCCATCAGAAACACCTCTAAAGCTTCAGCACTTAAAAATCAAGCTAAGAGAGGAGGTTTAATGTCTAGAACTCAAAGTAACCCAGAAAAATGCAATCTAACAGTACTCTTTTTGGATTTTCTGTTGTATATTTTTTTTGTTTTTGGTTTTTTGAAAGTTGAATTTCAAATTTAGATCTGAAAACTAGAGAGCAACTTTGGGGGGAATTTTCGGAGGTCTCAACTTGTTCCCTAAGGCATTGAGGATTGCTTTTTTATAGGCATAAGGGAGGGTAGCCCTCTATTTTCTATTTTCTTTTTTAGTCCCTTTTTATTTTCAAACTGGTCCTTTACTTATTAACTTGTTCCTCAAGTTAGTACCCTAAGTTTACTGAAACATGCACTAAAGTCCTTCTCTAGAAGATCCCAGAAAACTCTAGTATTAACTACCATGTTCTACCCAATCCCAAATACCCAAATTATCCCTGAACTTACACTAAAATTGCAGCTATAACCAAACAACTTCCTAAGTTTTGAATTGAACTTCAACTGAAAAATGAAATCCTAATTCACTACTATCTAATTATCTATTAAACTCGGCAATAAACAAATTAAGAATAATCAGGCCCAATTAAAGTCTATTAACAACTATTGAGACACAAGATTAAACTAATATCCAAATACTAATCTAACCAAATCAAACTCATCACTGAACTAAAACCAAAAATCAAATGAATTAAAATCTAAATGGCTGAACAATTAAGCACAAATTAAATCACCAAATCTGTGATGACCCGACCCATCGTCTCAGGTATTACCGCCCCGTTTTCCCCATTTTCAGCTTCTTTATGCTTCATTATCCGTATCTTGTGTAATCAGGTTGATTTGCAATGGTTTTGATAAGAAATGAGACACTTAATATCTTTTAAGAAGGCTTAAGTTGGAAAAGTCAATCGGATATTGACTTATGAGTTAGAGGGCTCGGATGGGAATTCCGATAGTTCGGTTAGCTCCGGGAGGTGATTTGTGACTTGGGAGTGCGATTGGAATTGAATTCGGAGGTCCGGAGTAGAATTATGTTTGAATTGGCGAAGTTGGAATTTTGGCAAATTCCGGTTGGTAGGTGAGATTTTGATCGGAGGGTCGGAATGGAATTTCAAGAGTTGCTGTAGTTTCATTAGGTGATTTTGGATATGTGTGCAAAATTTTGGGTCATTCGGACATCGTTTGGTCGGGTTTTTGATTGAAAGTGCGTTTCGGAAGTTCTTGAAGAACTTAGGCTTTGATTTGGTGAAATTTGAGGATTTTGATGTTAACCATAGTGATTTGATGACTCGAGCAAGTTTGAATAAGGTAATAGGACATGTCTGTGCATTTGGTTGAGGCCCCGGGGGCCTCGGGGTGAGTTCGGGTGGTTAAACGGAGAGTTTGAAGTTTGTTGCATGGTCTGGTTTTGCTGGTTCTGTCATTTCCGCATCTGCAGAAAAGGGACCACATAGGCGGTTCCGCAGATGCGACGTGGAGGTCGCAGAAGTGATTCTATGTGGTTGAGAGAGACTCCGCGGAAGCGGTGTTCGCAGAAGCGAGTATTGACCGCAAAGGCGGTTATGGTCTATTAGTGAAGCTCCATAGAAGCGGAGAATTTCCGTAGAAGCGAAATGGGAGCCGCAAAAGCAAAAAAAGGCCTGGGCAGAAAAGGTTTTAAAGTGTTATTTTGTTCTGCGAGTTAAGCTATTTTCCTCTATTTTTAAATGTCCTTGGGAGCTTTTGGACGGGAATTTCAGAGGGATTCAAGAGGAATCGACGTGGAATAAGAATCTTGGTCTTAAAACATGATTATATTGTGAAATTGGCCTAGAAATTCATGGAAATTGAGCCTTGAGTTTTTTACAATTTCAAATTGGGATTTGATAGGTCATTTGAGCTCGGATTTGGGAGTTCTTGGTATGTATGGACTCGTGGCGAGACGAGGAATCCAGTAATGTAAGTTTTGTAATTTTTCAAGAAGCGGGCCCGGGGCTCGGGTATTGCTAGTTTCGAGATTTTTGCTAATTCTCGATTTCTTTCGATTGGGTATTGTCCCCTTAGCATATTGTGATGTATTTGCTCTAATTTTGGTTAGATTCAACGCGCGTGGATGCCGGTTTGAGGGGCAAAAGCGTTGCGGGCTAGAGATTTCACCTGTAACGACCCGACCGGTCGTTTTGAGTACTAGCGCTTCGTTCAGCAGTCGAAGGCCATGAACAACTTCATTTTAGGTATTATGACCGGTACACGTGGTCGAAATTTAATTTTGGGAAGTTCGGGGTTGATTTGGGAAGAGAATTCTCATTTCGGAAGCTTAAAGATGAAAGAATGAACTAGGATTGGAATTTTGAGTAAACGACCTCGGAATTCGGATCTGAAGGTTCCAGCAGGTTCGTATGATGATTTTGGACTTGGGCGTATGCCCGGAGTGGGTTTTGGATAACCCTGGAGCGTTTTGACGCCTATTGTGGAAGTTAGTATTTTAGAAGAAATTTCATAAGTTTGGTTTGAAGTGCATTCTGGTGTTATCAACGTCCGTTTGGAGTTCTGAGACTGTGAATAGCTCCGTATAGTGATTCTGGAGTTGGAAGCACGATCGGAAGTGAATTCGGAGGTCTGTAGGTCATTTTGAAGCCATTTGGTTAAAGATAGAAATTTGAAGGTTTTTGAGGAGTTTGACCGGAGGTTGACTTTTTGATATCGGGGTCGGAATCCAATTCCGGAAGTTGGAGTAGGTCCGTAATGTCAAATATGACTTGCGTGCAAAATTTGAGGTCAATCGGACGTGTTTTGATATGTTTAAACATCAGAAATAGAAGTTGGAAAGTTCAAAGTTCATAAAGCTGGAATTGGGGTGTAATTCATGAATTTAGCATTGTTTGATATGATTTGAAGCCTCGAGCAAGTCTGTGATGTGTTTTGGGATTGGTTGGTATGTTTGGTTGGGGTTCGGGGGGCCTCGGGTGGATTTCGGGTGGCTAACGGATCAACAAAATTGAATTTTGGAAGGCTGAAGGCTGCTGCTTCTATCATAACCGCATCTGCGGTTGTTGGACCGCAGAAGCGGGATCGCATATGCGATCAAAATCTCGCAGAAGAGGAAGGGGCCAGGCCTAAGGAAAATCGCAGAAGCGGCCCAAGGACCGCAGAAGCGGTTCCACTTAAGCGGCCCCCAGACCGCAGAAGCGGTCAGCCCCCTCAAGCCCAAAACCGCAGAAGCAGTTAGAAAGTCGCAGAAGCGACATCCACAGAAGCGGAAATTTCATCGCAGAAGCGAAAATTATTGAAGGCAGAAGGGTTATTTTAAAGTCGGGATTTGTCCATTTCACTCATTTTCTGTACTTCATTTGGCGATTTTTGGAGGGATCAAAGGAGGGTCTTCATCAACAATGTTAAGGTAAGTTATTCCCACCTATTATAAGCTAAATATATTGATTGTGTATGAGATTAATCATGGAAATTAGTATAAAAATTGAGGTTTTGGTTGAAAACCTAGAAAATTATAACCTTGGATTTTAGCCACGATTTTGAGTATAGAATTAGGAGAAAATCATATATTTGAGTTCCTAAGGTCATGGGTAACCTCTGTCTTTGAGAAATTTTGGATTTCGGTCACGTGGGCCCGAGGGCATTTTGGTCAACTTTTCGTTTGGGGTTAGGAATTGTTGTAAATTGTGTTGTAAGGTATAGTTGAGAATATATTAATGGATTTGTATGATCATTAGCTAGTTTCGGGGCGTTGTGCGTTGGTTCAAGCCTTCGGAAGGATGTAGAATGCCGGTTGCAAGTCTTCGGAGCGAGGTGAGTCTCCTTTCTAATTCTGTG
>MU771241.1:4861-34041 GCA_026770625.1 Nicotiana glauca | reverse complement strand
CTAATAAAGAAAAAATAAAAATATGTTATGTATTTTTATCTAATTATTGCAAAACAAAATATAAATATCCAATACATTCCTGTTCATAGTATTGAATTGAATGTCTTTTGTTAGCATTAGTATTGATTTGATATTGGTTTAGGCTTTTGTTAGCGTTATTTAGTTTACTAATGTTAATAGCTATAAAACTTATTGGAACATTCAAAAGTGCTAAGTCTAATCTTAAAAGATAAAATTATGAATTTTTTTAGAAAATATTTATAAATTACATCACAATAAGTATATTTATATATTAAATATATCTAAAATTTCTATATATGTAATGTTGGGTTGGTTTGGTTTCGGTTTGACTTTCTTTAGTTAAAACCAAACCAAACCAATTATGGTCGGGTTTTTTTCCCTAAACAAAACCATAGCCGGGTTTTTTTCTCGGTTTGACTCGGATTATCGGGTTAGTACGGTTTGTCGGTTTCCTTTGTACACCCCTACATGTATATACACAAATGCGAAATTCATTGTAATAAGTACAAAATCAGTGATGGAATTTTTAGATACTTTTGAATACATATAAATACAATATGCAAAGGTCATTGTATTAAGTATAAATATAATGAATTAAACATTGTATACTTATGAATACATCAACATACATATAAATCAAATCAACAAATAAGAAGAGGAAGCTATGTATCAACTACTACGCACATATATATATACAATAACATACAACAATAAAAATCCATTGGAGAAGGTAATAATCAATGTATGAAGATTCAAATACATATTGATACATCAAAAGTTACCTTTTCATCCCGTATATCCGAGCTATTACTTGCATCGACCTACTTTCTCTTGACACATGAAGCTTCAGCCATAGGTTTTTTTCTCTTTCCCCCAACGGGAAGTATTGACTCTTTCGAAGATTTCTCAAATTGGGCTTGTTTCATAGTGTCATTGTGTAATTTTGTTCTCTTCTCCGCAACCATTTTTGCTGCTGAACCTGCAAATTCCAAGAAATTTTGAGACTGAGAATGGGGAAATTCTAGAAGGCGTGTATGAAATTAAGGTGGAGACTGAGAATGGGGAAGAACTAAGCGATACGGGTGAGAGAAATTTTGAGTTACAACGTCGTGTTTTCTGGGAATGGGAGAAGTGAATGGCGAGTATCAAATTAGAAAGAGATAGAACAAGGAGTGAGAAGTTTACATCAGATGTAGTAATTATGCGAGAGAAATTTATTGGTAAGCATTGTCTATTCGTAGCTATTCCTGTAGTTTGCTCGTCAACAATATACAATTTAATACTATTATGTATAAGTTAATCATTTTAGTGAAGAAGTTATATTCTTGTAGTAAGCGACAACGAAGTTTGGGATTGGTCTTAATCAGATATATATTTTCATAGTAAAGAGAAAAAGCAGAAGTTTCACATTGGAACATCTCGACCGTACTTAGAGCTTAACCATTTAGTTTATCACAAAATATTAACTCCACCATTGATATGCATTTAACGACCTAATCAATATTGTATTACGACCAAGTTTAGATTCCAATTTGATTAATAAAGTTTGACCATAATACAGTTCCGTGAGGCCTAATGCTCTCTAACATTTTGCGTAAATGAGAAGAATTACGATAGGTTGATATTAAGGATAAAAATTGCCGGATATTTATGAATTATCCATATACAGAAATTGAATTGTATAGCCAATTGCTATTGTTCATCATAATTAATTTGGAGTTGAGTTTGATTAATTGATGTGTCATGAGCATAAGATCGTACAATATATATAGAGGGTTCAGCTTCAAAAGAAAAAGAAACTAAAGAAGAAATCGAATAACAACCAACTGAGAGCGAAGCGACCAAACAAATAGACAATGAAATGCACATGTACCCTTACATATATATATTGTTTCAAACTGGAATTATTAAGTGTTTGTATAAAAATTAGTAAAAATATGTATATTAAAATACGTTTATGTTTGGTTTAAATCATGAATCAGCCTCTGAACGGACAAATAACTTAATGACCAACAACGACAACTTCAGGGCCAAACTGATCTTCAGCCTCATTGAAGCTTCCACCAGAGACGTAATTCTCGTCGCCATCATGGTTGGAATCTGCATCATCGCCCGCCGGTGTTTTTGGAGTTACGACTGTTGCATTTGCATTTTCGCTTGCCGCCGCTTCGGGGTTTTCTTCCTCATCGGCGAATGTTTTTGTAACAAGGAGAGAGCAAATCATGAGGGTTAGGACCGACAAACCAAGGATTCTTCTTCTGTCCATTTCGTTTGTTTTCCTCCGACTCTGTTAATTGGTTCAAAAGTTGAGAATTTACTTCTTTATTTGCTTGCTTTGTTTTGGGTGTTTAGCAGATTTGGAAGAGGTTGAAATTTATAGAGAAGTTTTACGGACTGGTTTGAGAGGATTAAGGACTGAGTTTGAAAACATGTCGAAGAGCTTGTTTTAAGGAGTATCTATGTCCGCTGCACCAACAAAAATGCTCGTTTGTACGTTAATTTGGCGCTTAAAATAATTAACACCAGTAATATTGTTTAATATATTAATTAGAAAAAAATTTCACACCATCAATATAATTTAATGGTTATAGCGGACTTCTGGATTCTTTTTTGAGTTATAAGACACATTTTGCAGGTAATTTCACATACATAGCTGGTTTTTAATTGATCTAATCATGTAAAAACTGTTTATATTGTTAATATATGAATAAATTATTAAACTTTGTTTTACTTTTTACGTGATAAAATAAGAGGTTCCGATCATATATGGTTTGAACATTATTGTTTCTCTAGCTGAAAGTAAGTTCGGAATCTACCTAGCTACCAAATTACAGTGTCCAAGTTCTACAATAGTACTTGTATACGGTCAAATTCGGACTTGTCCTGAAACGAGGCAGGCAAGGTTCGTTCCTATGTTATATCGGACCACGGAGTAAAGTTAGATTGCCGAGCTCGGGACCCAAAGACCAATCGAGATCGAGGTATATATGCTAAGATCGGAGCCAAGCAGGATAGAGATCGAGCGAGATCGATGGAAGCTTACGAGCCAAATAACGGAAAACCAAAATATTCACAATCGGGCAAGAATCACGGCGGAAGTCTTGGCACGTATCACGAAGATGCCGATTAATTAGCCAATCATGAGATATCTTACTGTATTTAAAATTGTACCAAGAGTAGGATTCCCCTACTATATAAAGGAATCTGATCATTTGTAAAGCACATCATATTCACGTTACATAAAGCAATAAATCATCTTCTTAAGCTCTCAGTACTTTGCTATTCTGTTCATACTTTCCAGTAAAATACTTGTTTGATTCGAGGGTGACCTAGCTCGAGGATCAAAGATAGACATCTCATTTGGTTTGACTTATTTTTAATTAAGTTCAATATTTATTTTATGTTTTTTCTCAGTTTGTGCCAAGTGAAATCACGTGTCCTTAAAACCACAATATAAATTCAATTGTTATCCATTTTTAGGGTAAACAGTTTGACGCCCATCGTGGGGCTAAGGAAAATAGTGTTGCCTGGTACTAATGTCACGATCTGAAATTTTTACCGTCGGGATCGTGATGGCGCCTAACATTGAACATGCTAGGCAAGCCAATGTTACTGATTCTTTTACCTTATTACCTTTATCTTTAACAATTTACCAAGTTAATGCAAGTAAATTAGAAATGCGGAAGAATAGAATTTAATAGTTTAACTAGTACCAATACGAAACCCATAATAATAATACTTCGCCCAGAACTGGTGTCACAATCTCACGGACTATCTATGAGTACTACAAATAGTGGCTGAACAAAGAAAATACATGCCTGTCTCCGAAATAGGTAAGAACAGAAAGAAACAAGATAGAAGGGGACGCCAAGGCCTGTGGACACCTGCAGGACTACCTCGAGTCGCTGCTGGACTGAAGGCAACAACCTCTAACTATGGTCCGTATGCTCCATGTTGATACCCAATGTTTTCCTATATTTTTTTTACCCAAAATACTTTTAAAATATCATATATGTGCATATATAAGCACCCCAAAAGGTTTTGACATTTTTAATATTTTCAAAACTAATTTATGACCTATTTTTACACCATAAGACCCAATAATTATTCCCAAAACTTGCCATTTTGGAAAATTATTTATTTTATTCTCACATTTACATCAAAATATAGTTTACATGATTTTTTGCATATTTTTACAAGTTCATTTGGTATTTTTAAAACTAAATTGTATGTAATTGTTATTTTAGCCCACTTTCAGATTTAATAACATTTTAATTACAAAATCTATCCCAATATTTTTTAAATTAATATTTACATATTATTTATTAACTCAGTGCTTTTAATTTGATTATAAAACATCTTTTACTATTTTTGTAAAATCAAAAGGGAAAACTGGCTATTTCAATTGTGGCCTCAAGTACTTTCAATTATAGCCTATTTTGACCCCCCAAATTGACCCCAAATCAGGCCCTAAATTGACGACCCAATTCAAATCTTACCCCGACCCATTGACCCATTAACTAAACCCGCCCGGTTTTATATTTAATCTTGGCCGTTGATCATTTTGATCAACGACCCTCCTTCACTCTTTCCTTTTTAATCCCACCAAACCCCTAACCCTGTCTCTCATTCCTCTCATGTAGCCGCCTCTGAACCCTCTCCTTCCCTCAAATGCTCTCTAACACTTAAAACCCTAGCCGCCTCTAGCGTCTTCTCTGACTAGTTCTCACCGGAGTCCATGGCTCCTCAGGCCATGGACGACCTGTGCTCACTTCCCTTCACCCCAAATCATGGCTGTTCAGGGTTTTCGAGGTCCAACCTCAAAGATGTCCATTCAGATCTTCCACAGTTCTGAGGTCCTATGGCCTCTCCGGCTCCGTTCCGACGTGTTCGAGCTTTAAAAGGCCTAGCTATGGTTCAGACCTGTTCGAGACCAGATCCTTTCCAAGCCTTCTCATTGCTAGGGTTTCTGAGAAACCATAAAAGCTTGTTCGAGATTTCTTCTTCCTTTATTTTCTTAGATCTGTGATATACTCGAAGCTTTAAAGCTTTTCCCTAATTTTCTTTCCAAAACTAGTCTGTTTCAATTTAGGTTTTTCAAAATCTTAAAACGATTTTCGTTTCTTCTTTTTCTTCTTTCTTTGTGTGAATCTGTCTGTTTATGCCATATTTTATGAGTTTTCACATATGTCTTGTATCCTTTCCTCGCATGTCTTCTCCTATTTGCCGTTATTACGCATGTGCTTCTATTTGTGCTCTGTTATTTCTTCTACTTGTTTCTACAACATGGTTTTACATGTCTATCTTATGTGTTCCTTTACTATTTTCTTACTGAGTCTTGTTTGCCTTTACCGGACCTGTGTTTGAGTTCTAAACCTATTTCATCTACTGTTCCTAAGTTCTATGTCACCTCTTTTCTCTCCTAAACTTGCTTGAGTTCTGAGCTTTTCTTAAAACCTGTTCTTTATGATTTTTCACTCTGTTGCTTCGAACTTGCTATTGTATCTATGTGCTCTGAAAGAGACCTTGAGTCTGTTTTAGTGATTTGCCTTCTACTTTCTATATCCTACTCGAATTGAAACCTTAGGGTTTGGTATTTTTGCGAGTTTTGGGTTCCGTGTTGGGACTAGGGTTCTATTTAGGACCCTGGGCTCTCTCAAACTCATGCTGAGTCTATAAACTGAGCTGGAACTTTCCTTTGCTTATGATTTTGAAACTGTCTATGCCAATCTTTTCTTTATTGTTTTACACATGTGTGCTTATAAATGAGGGTTTTCTTTCAAAAGGGTTCTGCCAACTTGTAATTGATTCCAATTTCCTTTTAATAAGGCTCGATTGATTTGTTAGTGATTTTTCGAATTGAACTTTTCCTCACCCTTTTTTCTGACTAAGTTCATTCGAACAAAGCTTTCAATTTACTGGCTGTTTGATTGATCTACTTGCCTTATTTCTCACAAATCATGTACCATAAGATTCTTGCCTTAAATAAACTTTGTGTATTGACCTGTGTTATGATAGTTTGGAAAGATTTTTGATTGTTTCTCTTTCCTTAATTATCCCATGCCCGTTTGAAATCAAATCCCTTAACCAAAGGGAAATCCTACGTGATTGATTGAAAACTATTTTCTTACCTTTTTTCTTACTTGTCTTCTGCACTATAAAAAGGGACTACTCTTTCTGCTCTTGGACTGGAGACTTCAGAATTCAAAAAAAAAAAAAAAATTACAGACCCCACAAACACTTCTCACAACTACACACGACACAATTGCAATACTTTCTCTACTACTACTTTCTCTACTTATAATACTGAGCACTCTGCTCCTCTTCTCTTTTACTGTCTGAAACATTCTTGAGTGCCTTTGAACTCTCAAGAATTTGCTGAAGAACTTGAGTTTGCTCCTGCTGACTTCTGGCTGTTTACTTGCTCTTAACATACTAGTGTTTGCAGCTGGTATGTAACTCTTAATTAAATACTTCCCCTCCACTATGTGATTATTTTACTCCTAGCATGTCATGCTTTCTTGCACTATGCATCTACATCCTAGTATGTTATGCTTTATTTCTTTATGTTTCTGCACCCTTAGTCTGTTATGCTTTCTTTCTTTCCTTGTGTTTCTGTAAATGCTTCTCTATGTGAGTCCGTTCCCTTTAACCACTTTGTATGAGAGTATAGTTCCAGTCATGGCAGCATCATATTATTGCCGCCCATGACTTTGAACTAAGTTCTTTTGAACCCTTACTCAAACCAATTCCCAATCCCCTTTCCCCTTTATGTGCTGAGCCTTGACTCAAGTCTAGTGGTGTCCTAATCACCATCCAGACTCAGGTCTGACCTCTAAGGTCTGTTCTTAATTTGTTTGGACCAAGCAACTGGTCAGGGCTGTGCCAGTCTACACCCACGGCTGGGCATGACCACCATTTGCTATGGTTCCCTAATCCCTCTCTCACTTTGCACTTATTCCTAGTTCTAAGTTCTGCCCCCCTTTGGTAAGCCATGCTTTGGGACCCTGGAGCTCCCTCTGAACTTGGATGCCCGAGGGCTGGCTATTCCACACTGCACTATTATGTTCTAATTGTTATCCAGAGTGTAAGCACTGCTTGGAGCCCTTGAGGCTCCTTGGAACTCTAAAACACTTTGGATAAGAGAAGGCTTTGGAAATCTGGATCCCGGAGTTGGTTAAACTCATGTTATTGGACATCAAGATTGAATTATGCTGCTTGGATCTAGCTGTTAATGTATCTTTAATTTCCAGTTTGATTTATTGGGTTTGTAATAATCTTTGTATGAAACTTGGGGAACATAGTAAAAGGGTGTGGGAGGGGTTTTTACTTTCTTGCATCAATAAAGGGTAGATATCATGACTTTAGGACTTTAATTTTCTTACTAGAAATCCTGCCTATAGGATTGTCCAATATATCTGATTCAAAGTCACCATAGATACAATGCCTATAGGGTTTAACATTTAATTATGCTGCAAGTCATCTAGAAATTCTTCCCATAAGGTTTAATGTTTAATCATATTGCAAATCACTAGAGATCTTGCCTATAGGACTTAATGTTCATGTAATCAATGTATATAGAAGTCATGCCTATAAGGAATGCATGTGCATTAGGCAAACTGTTGGGTTAATTAACACAATCATCTTTTACAAGTTCAATAACAGGCTTTAAAAAATCAAAAATAGATATCATGCCTATAGGACTTTGCATCAAACTCGACTGATTCGTTTTAAGTAATAAAAGTCTGTCAATTGGTCTTTAAACGTCTTAATCCAGTAACGTTTTCAAAAGCCCCAATCTTTTAATAAAACCCTCTGAACCACTATACTTTTAAGTTCTTCAAATCTGCATCTCTTTCTGAAACGGTTTCTTTCTAAACATTCTGCCTAAACGTTTTACTCAGTCCCTGAAACTGTCTTTTAAAACAGTTCTGTAGCTTACTTTTCCTTAGATATTTCTGTCTCTGAAACTCTTTCACAACCATTTCTGTGTTTTATGCTCGAACGATCTGATGATTCTTTTACTCATTTCTCAATTTACTGCAGTCCATACTCTCTTTTCAAAAAATTCTTCTGCATTAGACTACTTTTCTGAAACCAGTATTTTAAAATCACTTGCTTAAAATACCTTAATACATGACAACTGTATCCAAGTTGCCTAATACGGGCTTCCTGTCTAAACGTATGTATTGAACCAATTCGCCCGCTGCTTAATTTTTAATTTTTTAAAGACCAAACCAGTGTGTGTAAAGGCATGCCAAAGTATATGTTATCTGATTTATGGGGTTTATGTGAGCCTTGCCTGTTTATTTATTCATTCCCCCTACTTGTTACTTGCTTTTTTTGAATGTCGATTAGAATTTTTATCCTTTAAACTCCATAAAGGCCCCATCCCTTTCTTCCCCTTTTAGGATTAGAAGTCCTAATACCCCGGGATTGATAGTTTGGGACGGGTAATAGCATGCAATAGGCAAACGGTACCATTCCGCGCTCCAATACCTTATCGGGGTGGGAAGGGTAGACATGGAGATGATGATTACACAATAACTCTATGCGTACAATCAGGTGCCGGTGTTATGAGAATGATCCATGTAATGTATAAACCTAGGACCCCCCTTTCCCCTTTATTAGTTTAATAATTTTTTTTAGAATTTTTAAAAGCTGTCCAGTCTTCAACTTCCATTCCTTGTACTTATTTTAAGTTAATTGTACCAATTAAACCCCTTTCCTTTACTTGTGTATCTCTTCTTTAATGACAAAAAACTATTTCCTTCCAAATTTCAGCACTTCTTAATCCTATTCACATCCTTATTTGTAACCGTTTCCCATATTTGCAATGCCTTTTTGTTTATTTGTTTGCTTGCATTTAAAGTCACAATTGTAGCATGGTTGGGAACCACACTAGTGGATTTTGAGGGGTGCCTAACACCTTCCCCTCGAGATAATTTCAAGCCCTTACCCGAACTCTAGTTTTTTTTAATCTTTATTTCTTTTAAAGTGTCATAATGCACTATAATCATTAGATGGCGACTCTCCAAACTCTCAAAACCCAATTCCCAAAGTGGGAAAAGAGTTGTCCTCCCAAATGTCATGAACCCCAATTTCGCTCTTTAGGGAAAAAGCGGGCGTCGACAGCGTGGCGACTTTGCTGGGGTCGTTTTTAGGCTTTTACCATTATATGCTATTTGTGACTTAATTGCCTTTATTTCTTTCCTTTTATTTATTTCATCATGAAAACTAACTTGGCTCTTCATGTCTTTCCTTTCTTTTTAACTGCTTCCCTTTACTGCTTTACTATTATTTCAACATTGTTGTAATTTCGAGCACTTATTGTAATCATTTATCTTATGTACGTGAAAATACATATCAATTTGTTTCATTCTTGTAACTGCATCTCCTTTATCATACTCCACTCGTGCCAAAACAAATACTATAGCAACGCTTATAATGAGTAGTTGCGCACTTCCAATACTATCACCCCTAATTTTGGCAAAGGCGTATTTGCGATAAAACTAGTTGATCAACGGTGTAGTCGACGGTTCCGTGCCTTTCCCTCTTGAGTTGTCCGCTCAAGGGTACCAGTTTAGCACTTCAAAATATAACTTACTCCGTTAAACTGTACATGAATCATGGTCAAACCTAGCCGAGTCAGTTATGTTGTCCACACAATGACTCATTAAGATAGCCTTGTCCAAAGTCCACTGGGTTTCCTTGGAACCCAAACGGACGCCTTCACATTCTGTGCATTTATTTGGAGAACTTAAGTGATTTTCTATGCTAATTATTGATTTAAATAGTCGAGTCTGGAAGGGGTAAGGGCCTAACACTCTGTTTTGCAGAAATAAGGCACGAAATCCCCAGATTTGGCATGGTGACCAACATCCATTCAAGGCTACTGAATTGGTGGAATGACCTCCACTCAAGTGATCAAACACTCGTCCACAAGTACCTAGGGAATCTTCCTTCTCTCCTAGAGATTCATCCCAACAACAGAATCATAGAGGCTGCAACATTGTTCTGGGATAGTGACAAATTTGTGTTCCGCTTTGGTGATCTAGAAATGACTCCTTTACTTGAAGAGATAGGGGGTCTAGCCTGGATTCCTTGGGAGACTCCGTGTTTGCTCATGCCAGAAAATCGCAAAGGAAGGGGTTTTCTTAAGATGATGGGATTGAAGAAAAACCCAGACTTAAACTATTTGAAGGACTCCTACATCCCGTTTGACTATCTAGATGAAAGGTATGGTTATAGCAAGTCATACCACACCTAATCAGACGAATTTGATGTCACCTCGTTGGGGCATGTCCATATGAGGGTTTTTGTCTTCATATTTTGCTTTTTGGCGATGATCGTGTTCCCTATGAAGAAGGCTAGGATCCTCACCTGACTAGTCATGGTAACCAAAACTCTGATGGAAAGGATTGGTGGGCAGACTTTCAGCATAGTGCCAATGATCGTCTCGGAGATATACCGTGCCTTGAGCAAGTGTCAACAACAAGGCAGTCATTTTGAGGGTTGTAATTTGTTACTTCAACTATGGCTCATGGAACACCTCTAGAAAAGGGGAATACCAACAAGAGATCTTACGCAGGGATTGGGATGACCATATCGCCTTCCACCAGCCAAGGCGTATGAATTACATGCCTAGAATGTTTGCACAGCAAGAAGACGCCAAGGGATGGGTGGAATTATTTGAAAATCTGAAAGAAGACCAGGTGCAGTAGATGTTTGAGTGGTTACCCACGGATGAGTTCATCGTTCGATCCCGAGATGCTCCATTCCTCATACTGATCGATTTAAGGGGAACTTATCCTTACGTTCCTCTCCGAGCCATGAGGCAAGCTGGAAGAAAACAAATTATACTGAGGGTCGATAAGACAAGTCACCTTAGTGCTGATTTCCAGGATGACGATAGCCCTCACCGGTGCCAAGCTCAGCATTTGTGGCATTGCAAGATCATTTTGGAGAAAGAATCCATTGAGCCAGACAGGTATCACGCCAGCTACGTACCGCACTACTCGGGTTGGTTAGAGGACAATGGTATGGGTTATCCAAGATCCGCTTAATGTCACAGAATTATTGAGGAGCATGCTGAAACACAGGCTAAGTATAATCAACTGCGCATGAGAATCCGAGAGTATGAAAGTGAGCATCAGGAAATACAAGAAGCCCATCAGAAACTAATCGAGAAATGGAAAGAAATGGCTATCAGCGCCAACAACCGGCTAGGGTATTTGGAGCGGGGTTTAGGAGAGCTGGAAGGGAAGTTCATCAAAAGAATTGAAGATTGTCAAAACACTGAAGGAAATGCAGGCGGACATCTGGCCTGAGCTTATTTGCTGCTAGGACTACGCAAGTTGGTGGAGCTGTTCGAGGGAGACAAGACTACCAAATTTGGGAAGGTCATTCTGGAATCAAGTAGTTAGGAATCCTTTATTTTGCTTTAACGATGTAATAAGGCCAAAGGCCACTAGTGACATTTACTTTCTGTTATTTAGAGTCGTTTTGGATTTGTCTTATTTTTATCAATAAAATGAGACATTTAGCATTATAAGTTCTTCAAAACTATCTGTCGCAAGGCCTATCTCGGGCACAATGAGGCACCCAAATTAGGACGCAATTTATATTGCCGCACAATGTGTTTAAATACTGCAACAATTTTTCCTCAGAACCCGCACTAACTTGTTACCCTTTTTTGTTTTTTTTTCTCTTTTATTTTTTATTCCCCTCCCCAAAGATTAGTTCATGCATTCTGGCACTATCAGCATATTCTACAAGATCCAAGGGCCCTCCACCTCCTCCTCCTCCGAGTCCTGTCCGGAACAAGGGCAGAGGAAGAATGGAAAACACAAGTGCTAGAAAGGAGATTGAAAGGGAAGAAACTTCTCAGGGTACCCCAATGGCTAAGGGAACTGCTGCTCATCTTGAGCGGAAATTGCTGAAATTCCAGGAAGAGTTGGACCAAGTTCAGAACTTGACAAGCCTATCATTCTCTCTTGCTGCTCCTGATGTCAACACCCAAAACCCCGCACCTCCACAAAACACCCCGCAACCACAAATACAGCCTACCCACGCTCAAACCTACTACAATGTTCCATTACTCATTCCCGAGCCACCAAACACCACAAATAATCACCTCCATAACACTCCTATCTTTGTGGATACCATACCTCACTACACCCAACCGATCTTAAATGTACCGGAGGTTGATGACAAAGACTCCCTCATCAGGAAATTAGGACCTGAGCTCAAGAAGTTAACTAGTCAGGTCCAGGGTGTCGAAGGTAGCAAAGGCATTGAGGGGCTGAACTATGAAAACATGCATTCAGCCAGATGTTGAACTTCCGGAGGGGTACAAACCTCCCAAGTTCAAAATGTTTGATGGATCCGGAGATCCCAGGGTTCACCTGAGGACCTATTGTGACAAGTTAGTAGGGTTTGGAAAAGACGAGAATATCCGCATGAAGCTCTTTATGAGGAGTTTGAAAGGAGATGCACTGTCCTGGTACATCAGTCAGGACCCCAAGAAATGGACGAATTGGGTAGGTGTGGCAACAGACATCATGGACAGATTCCGTTTCAATACGGAGAACGCACCTGATGTATTCTACATACAAAACTTGAAGAAGAATCCCACCGAGACATTCCGCGAGTATGCTACTCGTTGGAGGTCAGAAGCTGCGAAGGTCAGCCTAGCCCTGGAAGAAGAACAAATGAATAGGTTCTTCGTTCGGGATCAAGATCCCCAATATTATGAAAGATTGATGCTGATCGAGGGTCAAAAGTTCTCTGATGTCATCAAACTCGTAGAAAAAATCGATAAGGGAATCAAGAACGGTATGGTAACAAATCTTGAAGCATTGCAAGCGACCAATAAAGCTTTACAAACTGGTGGCACATCCAAAAAGAAAGATGTAAGTGCCGTGATGATCGCACAGGGAGCCAAATCACCACCAAAATACCATACCTACCCATCACCTCCACTTACATATCAGCCTATCCCAAATTACCAAGCACTCGCACCCTCCTATCCACCTCCTGTTTACCAATCTACTCCACCTCTCACATATCAACCCACTTCACCCAGATACTCTCAACCAACACCTTTTTACTAAGCTTATAACACTCAACCCACTCACTACCAATCGCCACCTACCCGCCAAAATTTCCCAAGGCCCAGACCAAGTTTCGACTAAAAACCTCCCAGGCAGTGCACAGTCATCGCTGAGCCAATCGACCAATTATATGAGAGACTCAAAGCTGCCGGTTATGTCACTCCTATCCTAGCCAAAGCACCAGAAAATCCCTCCCAGTGGATCAACCCCAACAAGACCTGTGCGTATCACTCCGGCATGAAGGGGCACACCCTTGACGAGTGCCATTCATTGAAAGACAAGATTCAGACTGTGATCGACAACAAGGTCATCATAGCCAATGAGCTCGCTCCTAATGTTCGTAACAACCCCCTGCCTGACCACAAAGGTGGAGACATTCATATGATTGAGATCGAGGACGATTGGGACCCCAAAGGGTCGATAAGTTTGATTGCTGAAGGAGATGAACCAAAAAAGTCAGCAGTTACCCTTAACCCAATTGTTGTGCAGAATCAGCCCACCAAGGATGACGAAGTAAATATGTCTGTACCACTTGAATTTGAAGCGCCTCCTTCTGCAAAGGCATCTGGGCCGATCGAAGTTGAGTTTGGGGTTCCAAAGGCACCTACACCCTTTGAAGTTGATGTGTTGCCACCAAGGGTGCCTATTCCAGTAGCAATCACTGACATAACACCATTCCGTTCGAATGCCGTACCATGGGATTACACTGCCGAGGCTAGGAGAAAAGGAAAGACCAGGATAGGAGAGACGATTTCCGCACAAGGAATGACCAGGACAGGGAGGGTTTACACCTTAGAGCACTTAGTCGAGTCCAGTAAGCAAACCTCGAGATGGCCTATTGAGACTGGGCCCGACGATCTTTGGAGAAAAATACAGGCTAAGGAATACTCGGTCGCGGAACAGTTGAACAAAACACCAGCACAGATATCTATCCTGGCTCTTCTGCAAAGTTCAGATGATCACAAGAATACTTAATGAAGATACTGAGCAAAGACTATGTGCCCAGCAATATAACCGGAGGAGAGATGGCGAATATGGTGGGGCAAGTGCTGGAAAGCCACAAAATAACCTTCCACAAAGACGAATTGCCACCAGAGGGTTTGGGTCATAACAAGGCACTGCACATCACTGTGCAATATGAAGATTATTTCATCACCAGAGTCCTGATCGATGGAGGATCTAGCCTCAAGATATGCCCACTTGTAACTCTCAGAACTTTGGGAAAAGGCCTGCACGAGATCAAAGACGGGGCTATCAATGTCAAAGCCTTCGATGGGTCCCAGAGATCTACTATTGGAGAAATCAGCCTGTGCTTGCAAATGGGACCAACGTGGTTCGACGTCGACTTCCAAGTAATAGACGTCCCGACATCCTACAACCTACTGTTAGGACGCCCCTGGATCCACGCTTCTGGAACCGTAGCATCAACCCTACATCAGGCGGTAAAGTTCGAATGGAATCTCCAGGAAGTGATCATTCATGGCGACGGTAGTAATCCCATATACAGTCGCCAGACCATTCCAATGATCGGACGGAGAAGGAGAATAGGCGGAGAGACATACCACCGCATCGAAAGGGTCAACGCTGTAGACAAAGACAAGTGGTGGGACAACAAGATTTAAAGCATCCTGAATTGGTGCGGGTACGAGCCTGGAAAGGGACTCAGCAAGAACCTTCCGGGAATCACTAAGCCCATCACACTGAAAAAGCATGGCACTACTTTTGGCTTAGGCTACGACTATTCTTGGGAGGAATTCCAGAATTGGTCGCCACCATGGCGCGGCCCCTACTATCCATTGGAGTTTCCGATACCTAGCCTGGATCAAACCTTCCAGCCGGCAGATACTATATACGGGTCCGAAGAAGATGAGACATTGGCAGCCATGAAGAATTTGTTCCTAGAGGATGATGATATGGACTATTGTGTTCTTTTTGAGGAGGAGGGGGAGGAAGGCCCTTCCATACAAGCCGCAAGCAAAGGAGACCGTCTTAGCAATTGGTCAATTAGGACCGTCAGGGCCCGAAAAGCTTCGGGGTAGCAAGGCTAAACAAAAACACCATGCATCTCATTTTTTAGCTTACTTTACTAGTTGATTTTCTTTCTGCATTGTCTTTATTTCAAAAAGAGCTCCGATGTTTTGAACAATTATGGATTCAATCAAAGCATTTCATTTTATCATATATATCTTTCTTATTATTTTCTCTATCATTTACTCTATTTTATACAGCATTACTACAACTTATCTTGACGATGAACCAACGACTGTGACTTGCAACGAAACAACGCAACAAAAGGAAATAGACTCAGAAGAAGACGAGATACCCGAAGAGGTCATCAGAGAAGTTGAGAATTTTGAGAATAGACCTAAGTCCAACCTGGAAGAAACTGAGTTCATTAATTTGGGAGATGTAAAGAATGTCAGAGAAACTCGCATCAATGTTCACTTGTCGCCATCAGAAAAGGAAGAATATACGGAATTTTTGAAAGAATATGAGGACATATTTGCCTGGTCGTATGATGATATGACTGGCCTCAGCACGTCCATCGTAGCTCACAAACTGCCAACAGATCCAGCCTGTCCGCCGGTAAAGCAGAAGCTCAGGAAGTTCAAACCCGATATGAGTTTGAAAATCAAAGAAGAGGTTACTAAGCAGGTCAAAGCCAAGGTTCTAAGGGTTGTGGAATATCCAACGTGGTTAGCCAACATCGTGCCAGTACCAAAGAAGGATGGGAAGGTCAGAATCTGTGTCGACTACCGGGATCTCAACCGGGCCAGTCCCAAAGATGACTTTCCCTTGCCAAACATACACATTCTTATCAACAATTGTGCCAGGCATATGTTGCAATCTTTTGTTGATTGTTTCGTCGGGTATCATCAAATATGGATGGATGAGGAAGATGCAGATAAAACGACTTTCATCACGCCGTGGGGAATGTATTGCTACAAAATGATGCCATTTGGGTTGAAGAATGCCGACGCCACCTACATGAGAGCCATGACTACTATCTTTCACGACATGATACACAAGGAGATCGAGGTATATTTGGACGATGTCATCATCAAATCCAAGAAAGCCGCTGGTCATAGGGAAGACTTGAGAAAATTCTTCAACAGACTGAGAAGGTACAACCTGAAAGTGAATCCCGCCAAGTGTGCATTCGGGGTTCCTGCCGGAAAACTACTGGGTTTCATCATGAGTCGTCGAGGAATAGAATTGGACCCATCAAAGGTCAAAGCCATCCAAGAATTGCCACCGCCAAAGAATAAGAAGGACGTGATGAGTTTCCTGGGGAGACTCAACTATATCAGCCGGTTCATAGCTCAGTCCACAGTCATTTGTGAACCCATCTTTAAAATGCTAAAGATAGACCCTGATACTAGATGGACCGACGATTGTCAGAAAGCCTTTGATAGAATCAAGGAATACCTGTCAACGTTGCCAGTCTTGGTTCCTCCCGAGTCAGGAAGACCTCTATTACTTTACCTTGCAGTATTGGATGGAGCATTCGGTTGGGTCCTAGGACAACATGATGAAACGGGGAGAAAGGAGCAAGCCATCTATTATCTCAGCAAGAAGTTCACCTCGTATGAGGCCCGGTATTCTCTATTAGAGCGCACCTGTTGTGCTCTGACTTGGGTAGCTCAGAAATTAAGGCATTATTTCTGCGCCTACACTACCTATCTCATATCCAGGATGGACCTGCTGAAATATATTTTCCAGAAGCCCATGCCCACTGGAAAGCTCGCCAAGTGGAAAATCTTGTTGAGTGAATTTGACATTGTTTACGTGACTCAGAAAGCAATCAAGGGTCAAACCATAACAGATCACCTCACCGAGAATCCTATTGGCGGAGAATACAAACCCCTGAAAACGTATTTTCCTGATGAAGAGGTGTCCTTTGTAGGAGAGGATATTGCGGAATCCTATGATGGTTGGAGGTTGTTTTTCGACGGAGCCGCAAATTTCAAAGGAGTTGGCATAGGAGCAGTCCTGGTATCAGAAACCGGCCAGCATTACCCGGTATCCGCCAAGCTCAGGTTCCCTTGCACAAACAATATGGTTGAATATGAAGCTTGCATCCTGGGAGTCAAGATGGCCATTGACATGAACATTCAAGAATTACTAGTTATGTGGGACTCAGATATGCTCATACATCAAGTTCGAGAACAATGGGCCACCAAAAATTCCAAGATACTCCCCTATTTGCATCACATACACGAGTTAAGGAAAAGATTCACAAAGACGGAATTCCAACATGTCCCCAGGGTCCAGAATGAGTTTGCTGATGCATTAGCCACTTTATCATCCATGATCCAGCATCCAGATACGAATTACATTGATCTTATCCTAGTAAGGATCTATGATCAGCCAGCTTATTGTGCTCACGCTGAGGAAGAAGCAGACGGAAAGCCATGGTTCCACGACATCAAAAGGTATTTGACCACAAGGGAATATCCAGAACTTGCCAACGCTACTCAAAAGTGCACACTTTGGAGGTTATCCAACAATTTCTTTCACAGCGGAGGAATACTATACAGGAGAACTCCCGATTTGGGTTTGTTAAGGTGTGTCAAAGCAAAAGAAGCAACCAGACTATTGGACGAAGTGCACGCAGGGACATGCGGGCCACACATGAACGATTTTGTCTTAGCAAAGAAGATACTCTGAGCAGGTTATTTTTGGATGACTATGGAAACAGACTGTATTCAGTACGGTTTTAAGTGACATCGTTGTCAGATACATGCAGACATGATAAAGGTGCCTCCAAACAAGCTTACTGCAACTAGCTCACCGTGGCCATTTGTCGCCTGGGGAATGGATATTATCGGACCTATTAAGCATGCTGCTTCAAACGGGCACCGGTTTATCATGGTGGTAATTTATTACTTTACTAAATGGGTTGAAGCAGCATCATACAAGGCAGTGACTAAGAAAGTTGTGGCAGATTTCGTTCGTGACCGTATTGTTTGCCGGTTCGGGGTTCCAGAATCAATCATCACTGATAATAGTTCAAACCTCAACAGCGATCTGATGAAAGCAATGTGTGAGGCATTCAAGATCAAGCACAAGAACTCTACAGCCTACATGCCTCAAATGAATGGAGTTGTAGAGGCAGCCAACAAGAACATCAAGAAGATACTAAGGAAGATGATCGAAAGTCATAAGCAATGGCATGAGAAGTTATCATTTCCTTTGCTGGGATATCGCACCACGGTCCGCACATCAACCGGGGCAACTCCCTACATGCTAGTTTATGGTACATAGGCGGTCATTCCCGCCGAGGTAGAGATTCCCTCCCTAAATATCATACAAGAAGCAGAGTTGGATGATGTAGAATGGGTAAAAGGTCGCTACGAGCAGTTAGCCCTTATAGATGGAAAAAGAATGAATGCAGTTTGCCACGGTCAATTGTATCAGAATAGAATATCCAAAACCTTCAACAAGAGAGTTAAGCCAAGGAAATTCACACCAGGGCAGCTGGTGTTGAAGAAGATATTCCCGCATCAAGATGAAGCCAAGGGGAAGTTCTTTCCCAACTGGCAAGGTCCGTACATGGTTCACCGGGTTCTAACTGGAGGAGCCCTTATTCTTGCAGAAATGGACGGAGAAGTCTGGCCGAAGCCAATCAACTCAGATGCAGTGAAACGATACTATGTGTAACCATCTATGATTTCTTTATGATGTAATTTGAACTACGCCTAACCTGATTCCCGTTTAAGAGGGGATATGTAGGTAGCCCTATGGGTTCAGTTACAATTTAATAAAAATCTCATTTCCCCCTATTATGGGAACTGGGCAGAATTTTGAGGAGAACCCTTAAAATTCCGAAGCTAGTCTTCAGCCACTCATCGCCAGGGATGTCACCTCAGTAAACTAGGGCAGAATTTTGAGGAGGAACCTCAAAATTCCGGAGTTGATTCTTCAGTCATTCAGCGCAGCCGTCAGAAGTGCCAGCCTAGTAAACTGGGGAATAATTTTGAGGAGGACCCTCAAAATTCCGGAGCAAGAAAGGTTGCAATGCTTTGAACCACGTCGCAGTGGTTGGTTCATTTAAACAAAACTATTTTCTACTTACGTTTTATTTGTTAAATCATGCATAACTATGACAGCTGCTGTTTAGCAACGCTACCCCTAATGATACGCAATGCTGGTAGCCACGGGAAAACGAACTAATCTTTCCCCTTTACAAAACTCACGATTTTCTTTGGATGCAGGCACCTAAGTCAAAAAGTTACTATACATGTTACGCAATCACATTAAATCGTCGCACCTATTCGTATTTGCTGCCCGTGCACAATATTCCCCAGCAGCCGCAATATCACAATCAGTTACTAGCAATCAGCTAAGAATCTTTATTACTATCTTCATTATCTGCATTGCATAAGGCTACTTTTCTGCCTTTCGAGACTAAGCATTGTCTCCATCTGCATTTCCTGCATTGCATAAGGCTACTTTTCTGCCTTCCGAGACTAAGCGTAGTCTCCATCTACATTTCTTGCATTGCATAAGGCTATTTTTCTGCCTTCCAAGACTAAGCGTTGTCTCCATCTGCATTGCATAAGGCTACTTTTCTGCCTTTCGAGACTAAGCATTGTCTTTACCTGCATTTCCTGCATTGCATAAGGCTACCTTTTTGCCTTCCGAGACTAAGCGTTGTCTCCATCTGCATTATCTGCATTGCATAAGGCTATCTTTTTGCCTTTCGAGACTAAGCATTGTCTCCATTTGCATTATCTGCATTGCATAAGGCTATCTTTCTGCCTTCCGAGACTAAGCGTTGTCTCCATCCTGCATTATCAGCATAAGGCTACCCTTTCTTCCTTCCGAGGTTAAGCTCTACCTCCACTTGCATGGCTTAAATACCATCACTTTATCTTTCTTGCATGGCTGAAATACTGCCACTTTCATTTACAACTTGCAAATCGGCTGAAATATCGCCATTTTACTTATCATATCGGCTGGAATATAGCCACACTGCATTTAAATTTTTCTATTAGCTGAAATATCACCATTTTACTTATCATATCGACTGGAATATCGCCACACTGCATTTAAATTTTTCTTTCGATTGAAATATCGCCATTTACGCTTTCATGTCGACTGAAATACTGCCAAATCTTGCATTTCATGAGCTGAAATATCGCCAGACTATCCAAAGGCGTCATCATTCGAAGGCACCATCTTCATAGCCCGAGAACACCATGCCATGGCCTGAGCATCCCACTTTATATCCTGCACATCATTATTCAAAGGAATCATGGTTTGGAGGAACCATTATCATAGCCCGAGAACATCATTTCATAGCCTGCAAATCCTTCAATTTTGCGCTTTATGGCCCAGGACATCATGGTCAGAGGACTTCATCCTAACCGTCCAAAGACAACTCTGATGGTCCAACGGGAACTTGCATCATGTTTTAATTATACACAATATACGCCGCATTGCTCATTTGCAGGTACACCGGCTAGCGAACAGCCGTCTCAGCAGGAATGATCCCACTCCGGTTCTCCGCAACCTATTCGACTCCAAACACATTTTCAACCATCGCGTCCGTCTTTTCGAATCTCCATCGACGCATTCCATCAATGGTTCCTGAACTACATATGGCCTGATTCCTGTAAAACCAGGGATATGTAGGCAGCTCAGAAGCAGGGCTCGGTCAGAATTCTTTTCAAACCGTCAATTCGGTCAAAATTGGCCATCTTGTCTTTACCCGACAACTCTTTCATCCTCCTCGGGTAAAGAGGGACAGCTGTTGATACCCAATTTTTCCCTATTTTTTTTTACCCAAAATACTTTCAAAATATCATATAATAAGCACCCCAAAAGGTTTTGACATTTTTAATATTTTCAAAACTAATTTATGACCTATTTTTACACCATAGGACCCAATAATTATTCCCAAAACTTGCCATTTTCGAGAATGATTCATTTTATTCTCAGATTTACATCAAAATATAGTTTACATGATTTTTTGCATATTTTTACAAGTTCATTTGGTATTTTTAAAACTAAATTGTATGTAATTGCAATTTAAGCCAACTTTCAGATTTAATAGCATTTTAATTACAAAATCAATCCCAATATTTTTTAAATTAATATTTACATATTATTTATTAACTCAATGCTTTTAATTTGATTTTAAAACATCTTTTATCATTTTTGTAAAATAACTGGCTATTTCAATTGTGGCCTCAAGTACTTTCAATTATAGCCTATTTTGACCTACCAATTGACCCCAAATTGACGACCCAATTCAATCTTACCCCGACCCATTAACTAAACCCGCCTTGTTTTATATTTAATCTTGGCCGTTGATCATTTTGATCAACGGCCCACCTTCACTCTTTCCTTTTTAATCCTACCAAACCCCTAACCCTATCTCTTATTCCTCTCATGTAGCTGCCTCTGAACCCTCTCCTTCCCTCAAATGCTCTCTAACACTTGAAACCCTAGCTGCCTCTGGCGTCTTCTCCAACTAGTTCTCACCGGAGTCCATGGCTTCCCAGGCCATGAACGGCCTCTGCTCACTTCTCTTCACCCCAAATCATGGTTGTTCAGGGTTTTCGAGGTCCAACCTCAAAGATGTCCGTTCAGATCTTCCACAGATCTGAGGTCCTATGGCCTCTCCGGCTCTGTTCCGACGTGTTCGAGCTTTAAAAGGCCTAGCTATGGTTCAGACCTGTTCGAGACCAGATACTTTCCAAGCCTTCTCATTGCTAGGGTTTCTGAGAAACCCTAAAAGCTTGTTCGAGGTTCTTTCTTCCTTTATTTTCTTATATCTGTGATAGATTTGTGTTATACTCGAGGCTTTAAAGCTTTTCCCTAATTTTCTTTCCAAAACTAGTCTGTTTTAATTTAGGTTTTTCAAAATCTTAAAATGATTCCGTTTCTTCTTTTTCTTTTTTCTTTGTGTGAATCTGTCTGTTTATGCCATGTTTTATGAGTTTTCGCTTATGTCTTGTATCCTTTCCTCGCATGTCTTCTCCTATTTGCCGTTATTACATATGTGCTTCTATTTGTGCTCTGTTATTTCTTCTACTGGTTTCTAGAGCATGTTTTTACATGTCTATCTTATGTGTTCCTTTACTATTTTCTTACTGAGTCTTGTTTGCCTTTACCGGACCTGTGCTTGAGTTCTAAACCTCTTTCATCTACTGTTCCTAAGTTCTATGTCACCTTTTTTCTCTCCTGAACTTGCTTGAGTTCTGAGCTTTTCTTAAAATGTGTTCTTTATGATTTTTCACTCTGTTGTTTCGAACCTTATATTGTATCTGTGTGCTCTGAAAGAGACCTTGAGTCTGTTTCAGTGATTTGCCTTCTCCTTTTTGTACCCTACTCGAATTGAAACCCTAGGGTTTGGGATTTTTGCGAGTTTTGGGTTCTGTGTTGGGACTAGGGTTCTATTTAGGACCCTGGGCTCTCTCAAACTCATGCTGAGTCTATAAACTGAGCTGGAACTTTCCTTTGCTTATGATTTTGAAACTGTCTATGCCAATCTTTTCTTTCTTGTTTGACACTTGTGTGCTTATATATGAGGGTTTTTCTTTCAAAAGGGTTCTGCCAACTTGTAATTGATTCCAATTTCCTTTTAATAAGGCTCGATTGATTTGTTACTGATTTTTCCAATTGAACTTTTCCTCACCCTTTTTCTGACTAAGTTCATTCGAACAAAGCTTTCAATTTACTGGCTGTTTGATTGATCTACTTGCCTTATTTCTCACAAATCATGCACCATAGGATTCTTGCCTTAAATAAACTCTGTGTATTTACCTTTGTTATGATACTTTGGAAATATTTTTGATTGTTTCTCTTTCCTTAATTATCCCATGCCCGTTAAAAATCAAATCCCTTAACCAAAGGGAAATCCTATGTGATTGATTGGAAACTATTTTCTTACCTTTTTTCTTACTTGTCTTCTGCACTATAAAAAGGGACTACTCTTTCTGCTCCTGGACTGGTGACTTCAGAATTCGAAAAAAAACATTACAGACCTCACAAACACTTCTCACAACTACACACGACACAATTGCAATACTTTCTCTACTACTACTTTCTCTACTTCTAATACTGAGCACTCTGCTCCTCTTCTCTTTTACTGTCTGAAACATTCTTGAGTTCCTTTGAACTCTCAAGAATTTGCTGAAGAACTTGAGTTTGCTCCTGATGACTTCTGGCTATTTACTTGCTCTTATTGTCCTGTTATTCTAGTGTTTGTAGCTGGTATGTCAATCTTAATTGAATACTGCCCCTCCACTATGTGATTATTTTACTCCTAGCCTGTTATGCTTTCTTGCACTATGCATCTACATCCTAGTCTCTTATGCTTTCTTTGTTTATGTTTCTGCACCCTTAGTCTGTTATGCTTTCTTTCTTTCCTTGTGTTTCTGTAAATGCTTCTCTATGTGAGTCCCTTCCCTTTAACCTCTTTATATGAGAGTATAGTTCCAGTCATGGCAGCATTATATTATTGCTGCCCATGACTTTGAACTAAGTTCTTTTGAACCCTTACTCAAACCAATTCCCACTCCCATTTCCCTTTTATGTGCTGAGCCTTGACTCAAGTTTGGTGGTGTCCTAATCACCATCAGACTCAGGTCTGACTTCTAAGGTCTGCTCTTAATTTGTTTGGACCAAGCAACTGGTTAGGGCTGTGCCAGTCTACACCCATGGCTGGACATGACCACCTTTTGTTATGGTTCCCTAATCCCTCTCTCACTTTTCACTTATTCCTAGTTCTAAGTTCTGCCCCGCTTTGGTAAGCCATGCTTTGGGACCCTGGAGCTCCCTCTGAACTTAGATACCTGAGGGTTGGCTATTCCATACTTTACTATTCTGTTCTAGTTGTTATCCAGAGTGTAAGCACTGCCTGGAGCCCTTGAGGCTCCTTGGAACTCTAAAACACTTTGGATAAGAGAAGGCTTTGGAAATCTAGATCCCGGAGTTGGTTAAACGCATGTTATTGGACATCAAGATTGAATTAGGCTGCTTGGATCCAATTGTTAGCATTTGATGTATCTTTAATTTCCAGTTTGATTTATTGGTACAAATCTTTGTATGAAACTTGGGGAATATAGTAAAAGGGTGTGGGAGGGGTTTTTACTTTCTTGCATCAATAAAGGTCAGTTATCGTGACTTTAGGACTTTAATTTTCTTACTAGAAATCCTGCCTATAGGATTGTCCCATATTTCTGATTCAAAGTCACCGTAGATACCATGCCTATAGGGTTTAACATTTAATTATGCTGCAAGTCATCTAGAAATTCTGCCTATAAGGTTTAATGTTTAATCATATTGCAAATCACTAAAGATCTTGCCTATAGGACTTAACGTTCATGTAATCAATGCATATAGAAATCATGCCTATAAGGAATGCATGTGCATTAGGCAAACTGTAGGGTTAATTAACACAATCATTTTTTACAAGTTCAATAACAGGCTTTAAAAAATCAAAAATAGATATCATACCTATAGAACTTTGCATCAAACTCGACTGATTCGTTTTAAGCAATAAGAGTCTGTCAATTAGTCTTTAAACGTCTTAATCCAGTAACGTTTTCAAAAGACCCAATCTTTTAATAAAACCCTCTGAACCAGTATACTTTTAAGTTCTTCAAATCTGCATCTCTTTCTGAAACGGTTTCTTTCTAAACATTTTGCCTAAACGTTTTACTCAGTCCCTGAAACTGTCTTTTAAAATGGTTCTGCAACTTACTTTTCCTTAGATATTTCTGTCTCTGAAACTCTTTCGCAACCATTTATGTGTTTTATGCTCGAACGATCTGATGATTATCATTTCTTAATTTACTGCAGTCCATACTCTCTTTTCAAAAAATTCTTCTGCATTAGACAAATTTTTTGAAACCAGTATTTTAAAATCACTTGCTTAAAATACCTTAATACATGACAACTGTATCCAAGTTGCCTAATGCGGGCTTCCTGTCTAAACGTATGCATTGGACCAATTCGCCCGCTGCTTAATTTTTAATTTTTTAAAGACCAAACCAGTATGTGTAAAGGCATGCTAAACTATATGTTATCTGATTTTTGGGGTTTATGTGAGCCTTGCCTATTTGTTTGTTCATTCCCCCCACTTGTTACTTACTTTTTTTGAATGTCGATTAGAATTTTTGTCCTTTAAACTCCATAAAGGCCCCATCCCTTTCTTCCCCTTTTAGGATTAGAAGTCCTAATACACCGGGACTGATGGTTTGGGACGGGTAATAGCATGCAATAGGCAAACGATACCATTCCGCGCTCCAATACCTTAACGGGGTGGGAAGGGAAGACATGGAGATGATGATTATACAATAACACTATACGTACAATCAGGTGCCAGTGTTGTGAGAATGATCCATGTAATGTATAAACCTAGGACCCCCCTTTCCCCTTTATTAGTTTAATAATTTTTTTTAGAATTTTTAAAAGCTGTCTGGTCTTCAACTTTCGTACCTTTTACTTCTTTTAAGTTACTTGTACCAATTATTTAACCCCTTTCCTTTACTTGCATATCTCTTCTTTAATCACAAAAACTATTTCCTTCCAAATTCAGCACTTCTAAATCCTTTTCACATTCTTATTTATAACCGTTTCCCATGTTTGCAATGCTTGTTTGTTTATTTGTTTTCTTTCATTTAATGTCACAATTGTAGCATGGCTGGGAACCACACTAGTGGATTTTGAGGGGTGCCCAATACCTTCCCCTCGAGATAATTTCAAGCCCTTACTCGAACTCTGGTTTTTTATCTTTATTTCTTTTAAAGTGTCCTAATGCACTATAATCATTAGGTGGCGACTCTCCAAACTCTCAAAACCCAATTCCCAAAGTGGGAAATAAGTTGTCCTCCCAAATGTCGTGAACCCGATTTCGCTCTTTAGGGAAAAAGGGGGCGTCGACACTCCAGTACCGGGATCTACACAAAAGAGTGCACAACCGACCCCATGTACTGAGTAGTATCGAGCCTAACCTCGGCGAAGTAGTGACGAATCTAGGACACAAGAAACAACATAACCTGCAGATAATAATATCTAATAGAATAACAGTAATAGAAGCTAATAAGAAAGTAACGGGGAGGGGTAACATGCTATAAGGGATACCAATACAAGGAAACACAGAAATAACGGGATGAAACAATTAAGGCACTTGAACCGATACCAATAAGAAATCAGAACAACCAGATAATGAATGCACGACATCACCCATCGTGTTTTTACTCTCAATCCTCACCATGCAATCCATAATGAAAAAGTGCACGACATCACTCTTTGTGCTTTATCTCTCTTCCTCACGATATGAATATTAGAAATGTGCACGACATCACCCTTCGTGCTTTATCTCTCTTCCTCACCATATGCATCAATATCAATGTAAATGTGCACGACATCACCCTTCGTGCTTTATCATTATTTCCTCACCATATGCATAACTATGAGTGTGTACGGCATCACCCTTCATGCTTTATCACTCTTTGCTCACCCAAAACAGTGGTAATAACACCATCCCGACAAGGGAATCAACAATAAGAATAAATAGATCCCGACAAGGGAATCAACTATAATCAAATCTGGTTCCAACAATTAACTTCACAAAAGAAAACTCAACTAGAGCCAATACTCATCAATGAACAACTATCAAGAAAATGATCATAAGTATTACTCAACACGGATAATCATCAATTTAGGCATTGATAGTACTTAATAAGAATCACAATGATCACAATATATGAATCGCGGGCATGCTTGACACCAACGTATAAATACTCATCATCACACCTAGACGTCGTACACAATGCTAGCACTGTCACGCCCCAAAACCAAGGGGCGCGACCGACGCTCGACCGGGTAGCCCTAGTCAAGCGGACTTAGGTGCCTTTCCTAACCCACGTGATACCCCCGTGATTTCATTACTCATTATTTAATTGAAATAACCATTTATAATTAAACACATTCTTACAAGATATAATTACATACGTGCTTACTTTGCGTGGTCTACAAGTTATAATGCTTAAATACAAAATACATAAGTACATAACCCACATTTTCTGTCTATGGAGCCTCTAGGGATACAAAAGAGTTTTACAATACTTGCCGGTAACAAGGCTCCGCTTATACCTTACACAAAAACCAAAATAAAACTCCGGGAGGAAAGGCGACATGAGCCACGCAGGGCCCCGAGAGGAAAGGGGCTCACCAATATAGCTGACGGAAAGATGGAGGAGGTGCTACTATCGGTGGACTGGAGTACCTGCTATATAACCACCTACAATCATAACAAGAATGTAGCGCCCCCGGCAAAAGAGACGTCAACACATTTGAATTGTACTGGTATGTATGAACAAACTTTACCCCAAGTAAAATCAATCAATACATAGATAACAAATAGTAATAGAATCAACAATCAAATGCATATGAAAGAAACAACCAAAGGCAACAAGTTTCACAATCTCTCTTTTTTCCCTTTCAACATCATGTCATACTCAAGAGTTTCATACATTTTCATTTCAATAGTGAATATGATCACTTTTTCATCCTTATTACCTCAGCCTCCCTTATCACCACAACCCACGCCTTATAACTTCGTGTTGCGGCCTACAACTCGATCCCACCGTACATTCATGTCACGACCCGAATTTTCCACCATCAGGATCATGATGGCACCTACTCGTGGTAGCTAGGCAAGCCAAGTTACTCACCGTTTTCATGAATAAAAACATCTTGTTGTCAATTTACTAGCATGAATCATAATAATAATAACAATAGCTGCGGAAGTCTAATTTTATAAGTCTGAAAATAAATGTGAACTGCTCAAAAATATCCTCTACCCAAGATATAGTGTCACAAACTCACAAACAGCTAAGAATAAACTACATATAATGGTCTGAAAGAAATATAACAACTGTCTGTCTCGAAACAATGAGACTACAGTATAAACGAAAAGCATAAGAAGAGACGCCGGGCCTGCGAACGCCTGCAAGCTACCTTAGTCTCGTAGTAATAAGATCCTGCTATCTAATTACTGCTGCTGCTGCTGCTCAAAACCTGGACCTGTGCAAAAACACACAGAAGTGTAGTATCTGCACAACCGACCCCATGTGCTGGTAAGTTGCCTGGCCTATCCCGGTGAAGTAGTGACAAGGCTAGGACCAGACACTCACATAAACCTGTGCAGTCCTATATACATAGGTACCACAAAAACAATAGAAATACTGAACTAAACAAATAAAAGGGAAGGAACATGCTATGAGGAGCACAATTGAATATATATAATTCATCAGTGAAATAGAAACAAAGCATCACAGTAATTATCACAAAGTAAGAAATTCAATAGTTGCACGGCATCACCCTTCATGCTTTTACTCTCATTCTCACCCAAACAATCATACAAGAATGCACGACATCACCCTTCGTGCTTTTACTCTCATTCTCACCCAAACAATCATATAAGAATGCACGGCATCACCCTTCATGCTTTTACTCTCATTCTCACCCAAACAATCATACAAAAGTGCACGACATCACCCTTCGTGCTTTTACTCTCATAACTCTCATTTCATGGTACGGAATGACCCTTCGTGCATATATATTCAAATCAGAGAAAGAATGTACCTTCGTGCGTAAATAGTCACAACATAGCACGAAATGACCCTTCATGCATATATATTCAAATCAGAGCACGGAATGTACCTTCGTGCGTAAATAGTCACAACATAGCACGGAATGACCCTTCGTGCAATATCACTCTTCCTCACCCAAACAGCAGTCACAACAAAACGTGCAAGGAGAAAAAATAAATAACAAGTACTATCCCGGCAAGGGAGTAACAACAATATCAATAAGGTCCCGGCAAGGGAACAATAACAATAACTTTTACAACCCGGCAAGGGTTCATTAATTTAACCATCCCGGCAAGGGATTTATCATAATTCCTTTCAATACTTTCAACTTTAATTCAATAATATTCATCATTTGTGCCAACGCTCCAAAATATCAATATTTCACAATTTATTCTCGAACTCTTCACATTTGTAGCAAATCATACTT
>MU771237.1:0-32510 GCA_026770625.1 Nicotiana glauca | reverse complement strand
TTTTTTTATTTAATTTTCCTATTATTTGTTCTACCATTTTTGATGTTTTCATAATTAATTCCCTTTTATTTATTTTTAATTTTGGAATTTTTACTTGGGGTAAAAATCACGTGCTCACAACAGATATCTCAATAAACAACACAAACAACGAATAGTGAATAAATGCATGAATGCAATGCAATACAAATAACGGTACATTCCAGTACCCGCTGCGGCGTGCATCCCGCTCCATTTATTTATCGTCGACGGCGCTCACTGGGGGTGTGTACAGACTCCGGAGGGGCTCCTATAGCCCAAACGCTATAATCAAACCATCTCGTGGCATCAACCAGGCCCTCGGCCTCAATATCAATACAATATCGCTGTGGTGCGCAGCCCGATCCGGCGCTCACTAGGGTGTGTACAGACTCCGGAGGGGCTCCTACACCCCAAGCGCAATATCAGCCATCTCGTGGCATCAAATAGGCTCTCGACCTCAATATACATATATCATCGCTGCGACGTGCAGCCCGAGCCATCCATATACTCAGAAATCACTATAACACTACTGCGGCGTGCAACCCGATCCATGCTCAATCCAAAAATGCACATAAGTCACTTGGACAATATTAACATGATATTCCTCACTCGAAACATCAATAAAATATTGTTTAAGTTCTCAAGTCTTAGAAAAATGGCTGAGTTTGTAAAATAGTATTAAAACCTTGGACCGAGATCAAATAATATGCAAGTAATGCAAAAACAGTGATATCAATCCCCGAAGGAATCACATAGTTGGCACGACCCCCAAACATGGCAATCAGCCCGAATTATGATGATAACAAATAATTTGAGTCAAATACGTGGTAAAAATCAACAACCGGGACGGACCATGTCACAGTCCCCCAACGGTGCTCTACCCCACGCTCATATCCGGCATGCAAGTCACCTCAATACAGCAGTATGATGTGCAAATCTGGAGTTTCAAACCCTCAGGATATTATTTACAAATATTACTCACCTTGAACCGGCGAAACCTCTAGCCCGCGACGCCTTTGCTCCTCAAACTGGCCTTCACGATCGTCGAATCTAACCAAAATCAGAGCAAATACATCACAATATGCTAGGGGGACAATACCCAATCGAAAGAAATCGAGAAATAGCAAAAATCTCGAAACTAGCAAAACCCGAGCCACGGGCCCACTTCTCGAAAAATTACAAAACTTACATTACCGGATTCCTCATCTTGCCACGAGTCCATACATACCAAGAACTCCCAAATCCAAGCTCAAATGACCTATCAAATCCCAATTTGAAATTGTAAAAAACTCAAGCCCTAGTTCATGAATTTCAGGCTCAATTTTCATGAATTTCTAGACCAATTTCACAATATAATCATGTTTTTAATTCATAAAACTTACCTCCAGTCAATCCTCTTCGAAACCCTCTTCAATTGCTCCCAAAAAGCTCCCAAGATGCTCAACAATGGAGGAAAAATGTCTTAACTCGCGGAACAAAATGACACTTTAAAACCCTTTCCTGTCCAGTCCTTTGCGCATCTGCGATAACATAACCGCTTCTTCGGTTACCGCTTCTTCGGACTTTCACTTGAGAGCCACGACCGCTTCTGCGGTCCAAAACCGCTTCTGCGGTAACCTCTTTTGCAGAACCCCTTCCGCTTATGCGGAAATGCCAAGCCTTTCTAAAATTGCACCTGCGACCTTCCCACCGCATCTGCGGAACCGCTTCTGCGGTCCCTTTTCCGCAGATGCGGAAATACCAGAACCAACAGACTTAAACATGCAATAAACTCCAAAACTCTCCGTTCAACCACCCGAACTCACCCCGAGGCCCCCGGGACCTCAACCAAAAGTTCAAATTGATGTATTACCCTATTCAAACTTGCTCGAACCATCAAAACATTACCGTTGACATCAAAATCATCAAATTTCACCAAATCAAAGCATAAGTTCTTCAAGAACTTCCGAAATGCACTTTCGATCAAATCTCGACCAAACGATGTCCATTCCGACCCTCGGATCAAATTCTCACCCGTCAACCGGAATTCGCCAAAATACTAACTTTGCCCATTCAAGCCTAATTCTACACCGAGCCTCCAAAATTACTTCCGATTGCGCTCCTAAGCCTCAAATCATCCCCCGAAGCTAACCGAATCGTCGGAAATCACATCCGAGCCCTCTAACTCACAAGTCAACTTCTGGTTGACTTTTCCAAACCAACCTTTCCTTAAAGAGACCAATTGCCCCATTTCCTACCAAATCCAATCCGAGTCAACTCAAACTCGTCCAACACATATAATAAATTATGAAGGAGCAATAAACGGGAAAAACGGGACGGAAACACATGAGACGACGGGTCGGGTCGGGTCGTCACAAGCTAAATGAAGGGGTTTCAACTTATACTCTTCAATTCCTTGAATGTGCAAATTGAAATTAATGATAGCAATTATATAGCCAAAGTTTTGTTATTTGTTTGATGTCCATTTATGCAAATTGACTCTTATATTCTTCAAGAAGAAAAAAGAAATAACTTTTTTTTAACATTGACTTATTTTGTGATGTTTCTTTCTCCAGCATGTATGTTTACTTTATTATATATATAAGTAAACTTTTATTTGGTTTTTTAAACTCTTTTTTGTTATTTAGATAAACATGTGTATACCCCTATATATTACAGTTATTTTAAAAGAATTTTATTTTATTCAAATCTAGGTACAATATTTTAAAGAACCATACTTATAGGATTTTAAATGTGAAAGAGTTTTATAGTTATATGAAGTAGTTTTTTTTTTGCTAGAGGCAAAGTAATATTTAAATAACTAGAAAAAATAACATGATTGCATATGATAACATGATAAAAAAAGATAAATTTTATTTTTAATTTAAATTCGAATTTTAGAACTTTATATATAAATTCAAAATTATCTTTTAATTCAAATTCCGTATATATAATAAAGTTATCATATACTATTGACATCTATTAGATTGCCACTTGGCTTTACCATAATGTCAATTATATATGGTAACTTTCTTGCTTTAATATATATATATATATATATAGATTTCTTGCCAAATAATTTGGAAAACTTGCATATCAAAATAAACGGGGCAAAATGTCTTTAGATGCATAGGGGAGCTATAAAAATGATTTCTGTAGCAATTTATATTTTTGGGAAGTTGTTGATGAACTTTTATGCACAAGGCTATAGGCTATAAAGAGTTCTGCAATTTTCAAGAACTAAGATATAGTATCATGTCAACAGATCTATTTGGCCAATTGAGGTAGGAGATAAAGCTGAAAAGAACGCTCCCTTCCTTCCTTTGTTCACAACAATGGAAAAAGAATACTCCTATTAATCAAGAAACAAAAATCTAAGTCTCAACTATGGAGCTCAAGTAGTGCTCGATTTATAGAAACAAAATGAAACCTAGCAAGCAATAAAAGAACAGATTGGATTCTTGATTAATGAAACCAACTTAAGTCATCTTCCTAGTAGTAGTGCTCTTGCATTGGGGGCATCTTGGATCAGCTTCAGTTACCATGACATACATGTGGCACCTTTGACAACCTACTACCACCATAGGGGATGATGATGTTGCTGCTGCTTTTGTGCTCTTGGCTAGATCGCTTCGCCCCGATGACACACTTGATGATGATGCAGCCAACAGGGATTTGGCTGGAGTTAGTAATGAAACGACACCTCTCTCCGGACTGGAGTACTTCTTGTATATCACCTTTAGCTTGTGAGTTGCAGCTGCAGAGTGATAGCTCACTAACAACCTTGCACACTCGCTGTCCCAAAATCAATCATTCAATTAACTACGTCTCAATCCAAATAAGTTGGAAGAAGAACAAAGGGAAGAAACAAAGGTAGTATAGAAAAGACTGACTCACATTAGCTGAGATTCTGAGAAACCAGTGTGCAGCTTAAGTGTCTCATTCCAAAATGGTGTCCTATTGATGGTGTGTCGAGCAGCATAGACTGCTGATGCAGCAATCATTGAGGGGCAGTAGATAATTGTTGCATAATTCATCAATCCCAGCTCAGCCAGAAAATATACCATGTTCTTAATCTGATATTATAAGGAGTTCATCAAAAACAGTCAGTCAATTAGTACCTTAAACGCATGGTGACAGAAATATCCAAGAATTTCAAAGAACTTACTTCTGAATCAGGTGGAGAAGCTTTAATGAAACGTGCGAGGAATACGTAAGGTGTTGGGACTGTTAAGTACCATTCCAATTGCCCAAGAATTTCTTTCTCCATAGCTAACACCTGATCACGAGTGTAACTCTTATTTGAGATGCATACAAAGTCATTGACCTGAAAAATGACATTCAGAAAGTTGTTAGCTTTAGCCATTAGCAGCTCATAGACTCACATAATTCTTTTTGATAGCAGCTCATAGACTTGCATACTTCTATTTGATGTAGCTGTATAAATGTACTGTATAATGTACCTCAGGAGCCCAAATTTCTTCATATTTGGAGGCTATGAGCATGGCACTGATGCCCACTAACTGCAATTCCCTTCTTGATGTAGTCTTCACCGCAAGGTAGCGATCCACAATGTTGATTGTGAGGTAAAGAGTCTCTGGATTAAGTTCAAATTTTTGGTGGACTTCAACCAACCAATCAATCAGAACTGCTCTCATTCTATCATTTATCTCAGGCTGTGAGTCCATGTAGTCATGAACTCTTGTCTCATTCTACAAACAGGCACAAATATTCAAGTTGATCAGACATTAGTAAACAAGAAGAAAAATATAGACAGCAAGAATAGATATATAGTTCAAGACAGTAGACACCTCAGCAAGTTTGTAGAAGCTGTAAACGTCTTCAACATATTCCACAACTGCCAACTCATTGTTCACATCTGCAGCATCAATGTCCACTATCTGCTCCTTTGGTTTTTTACTCAGACCACATGCAGCCTTTATAAAGTTGACAAGAAAATCAGATACAATAATGCAAAGCACAAAACAATAAAACTAAGCCTCAATCACAAACCTTGCTTCGAGCAGTGAGAGTAGAAGTAAGAGTTGCTTTCTGTTTTAATGAGTCTTTATCAGCCTTCGTCCTTTGCATGTTCTCCTTCAGTTTTTCTTGTGTGTCAGGACTAATTTCAATAATATCCTCGGGGTTTGGCTTAACTGTGGCTTTCTTCTGAGCTGGTTTTCTTACTGGAGGTACTTTAGCAACAATTGCTCCTTTCACCTTAACAGCCACAGGTTTCTGCAAACAGCAAAAAAACCACAACCAAAATCAGTACTAGTATAAGATCATAGAGATTGAAATGCAGAGAAAGATTATGACTTATGTTGTGCATTAGCCAACAATTGTACACAAAAGCTCCTTGTTAAGGAGCGATATATACCTGAGGAAGTGGTTTTTTTCCTTCGACCCCACGACCTGTAGCCACATTCCCAATATCGCCAAGCGCTTTCCTATTTCTCCCTTCTGGTGCCATATTCTTTTTCTGCTTTACTGCCCCAGGGACTGCCTCACCTGAACAATATATAAAAGTCTATCTATATTAGGAGTATCAAATAAAATACTATTAACATTCAATACATAGGAGTAATATTTATGGAGTTGATTATGTAACATCATATACTGAACCATCATCTATCATCAACATTTCAAGAGGTTCATCCTATGACAATGGATGGTACAGAAAAGCCTATCCACTTAGTATCAAACGAAATACCACTAAGGTACTTAATATTTAGAGTGATATTATACGTAACATCATTTAACATGATAGATGGTTCACCCAATAAGAAATGTTTATGTCCCTGAAAGTTTCAAAAACCAATTGGCCATCGCTTTTTTCATCTGGTTAATCTTAGCGCAACTATTCCATTTCTTTTTTTAAAAGGTAAAACAACAACATATAAAGATTAGATGTGCATAATTTACTGAAAACTATATCACAAATAGCCAAAATAGGTCGATTGGTTCACCCAAAACAATGCAAATTTATGTCCTGAATATTACAAGAAACCCACATATAGAATAGCAATAGGCCCCATATTTCTCATCAGATAACGCTCTAAGTCTCCAACAATGAATTTACTAACAGTCTTTTGTTTATTCTTTCTTTAATTCAGATTCCAATCTAAAGTTCATAGCAGAAATGTCCAATTAGTTCAAGCTTATCAATGCCACTAGAGAGTATCATTATGTTTACATTTAATTTAAGCATATTTATAAGACACAATTAATGGGAAAAAACGACTTGGGTCAGTAGTAATCGAAGGATCCATCACAGAACTTGAGAAATCGTTGAACCAAATGAGATTCAGAAAATTTATTCAAATGAACAAGAAATATTATCAAAATGAAAAGAAAAAAATACGAATCAAAAGATAAGTATAGTATAGAAAGAAAGAAAACATCAAAACGCTTATTTAAAAAAAAAAATCTAACCTCTATTCTGCTGTTGAAGAACGATTCTTGAAGCCATTTTTAGAGAAACGTTTTTGAGAGAAAGATGAGATATTTGGGAGAAGTGAAGAATACACCCTTTTTGAAGCTGCACATTCGGCGCTTCACTCCCAACGGTCTTATTTTTCCTTTAAATCTTTGCCGTCTGATGGAGTTCTAGATCAACGGTCGTAGTTGGGTTTTAGACAATTACGCCTATTACCGTTTGGGTTTAATTGTATTAAGCCTACTGCTTTTGATATCCACTACAACCTTTACTAATTCCAAATATATAGTACTCCTATAAATTTATGTATATTAATCTTAGAATTAATAATACTAATAAATAGTAATAATATCCTATCGTCTAAAATAATCAATCAATATTCCTCAATTTAATTATGGAGTCAGCTATATGAATCTTTTTTAAACCATATCTTTATAAAATTGATACTAACAAATAAAAAGACAAATAGTGGTTGAATAAAACATAATTAAAGCTCTTTAAATCTCTACACTAAAAAAGTTCTGCTTCAAAGGAACTAGCAAAAATCTCTTTTGGGGAACTTATATATCATTAATTGTGTTTAATCCAAAAAGTAGGAGACCTTTTGTTAAACTAGTTAAACATAATAATTTCTAGATCTGAAAAGTGTTTGTAAGACTAATGTGAGATTGCATTAAAACCGATTTAATACAGTATATATTAAATGATGCTGTTATGAATGAGTGAGGAGTAATGATAAGTAATAAATATGTTAAATGACAACGAATATAAATAGGGAGAATGATTCACCCAATATTGAATGAGGTGGATGATTCATTTTTTTGACAGTGATTTAAGACAAGAATACGAGAGAATATTACATACTTTCTCGGATCTGGTGGAAATGACAATAGATTGAGTATCAGGATCGAATCTCCCTTAGAAAGCTGTTCTTTGTATTTATGTAGAGAGCTTGCCTTTCAAAAATGTTATTATCAAAATAGAATATTACATGCCCCTTGCCTTATCTCTCCTACCCTTTATATGGAGTATTTCCGAGAAAACCCTAAAAGGTACAATAGAAGGAATATTCAATGAAATATTCCATTTGTTAGTTCCAAAGCTATACTAACTGTTACTTATATCTTTTGCTGCTCGACCTCGACTTTGATGAGCCACTCAACACTTGGTTCCGTTCGCCACTGATCGACCTCGGCCGAACTGTTTATGATAAGTTACAATTTTCATGATAATTACCTTTCTCGTGCTAAATCTCCTCGATCGGATTTTGACCCATATAATTAGTCCCTCCACTTATTGAGGCCACCTTTTGGTCGACCTCGATGAGCGGACTTCGTTAGTAACAACTTGGGGAGGTCAAGTAGTGAGAATTGCGGTCGAGTTGATGATGTGGAATTCTGAGAGCCACGCTTAATGACATCGGTTCAGAAATGATGCCACAGCTCCATGCGTCATCATTACGCTTCTTCCCAATGCGTTGCCTCGTTTTTTGTGTCCCTAATGTTTCGATCCCAGTGCATTTAATAGTTATTTCTCTCGATTTGTGCCCCAGTGTTCTCTATAAATAAAGCGGGAAAGCCTTTTGAAGGAAACTCTACATTTTCTAGCCTATTGAACCTGGATATCTTCTTTCCTTCTTCTTCTTTCTGCATTCCTTCTTTCAGCAACTCTTACTATCATCACTTTTGCACTCACAGTTCCTTTATATATATATATAACAAAGGATGGCTAGTGCATCTTCCAACCTTGAGAGAACTTCTATTCCTGTTCCATTGACGGTGGTCATGCCCCCTCATGAAGAAGGAGAAGCCATTGCTGCATAAGATCAGAGTTTCCCCACCGTGGATGAAATGATTTCACGCTTAGAGAGGGCCAGGTCAGACTTCTTGAAGCGCCCTAAAGAAGATCCTGAGCCTGTTATTTCTGACATAGATGTGACGGTCCTTGTTGAACTTAGGGCTAAATTTTTGAATCCCAAACCATATCGACCTTGTCCCGACTGGTAACGATGTGGTACAAGTTCATCGCCCTGGATACTGCACATTCTACGCGTATATATTCGTCGTGGGTTATTCACTTCCTTTTCCTTCATTAGCGGAGGACTTTTGTCGCTATTATGGCGTCTGCCCAACCCAGCTCTCCTCCTATATCTATAAAATGTTCCTTATGCCGACGAAGGACGCGAAGCTGGTCAACCGCGGTATCTTCTTTCGCCATCTACTACACCTCTTCGCCCCCAAGTTTTCATAGGGCTACGATAATATACCTCCGCCACCGTAGGACCAAGGGATTAGTGGTGAAGATGGACGATAAGACAAATCCTCGGCTATATGAGGATGGAGCACATGGTGGCAAACCCCAACGGTTTCCCCAAGGAGTGAAACTTCGCTCGTAAGTGTTTTTGCCAATTGATTGTTTGTTGTCTCTTTGGTGGCTTAATCGTTCTTCCCCTTTTACGCAGTCGAGAAGGATCCTCCCATGTTGGTCGCCGAAATTCACGACTGGGTGAGCCAAATTCTACCGCACACGGTGGGGATCCGTGAGTGATCATATTTTAATAAGAAGTTTGGACATAAACCTTCTCTGACCGATGAGTCTACTGGTTTCGACATAAGTTGCTTCGTCCTTCATATATCGTTTCTTTTTTACTTCACCTATTCTTTCTTTGTTGATAGGTAATAGGTCTTTGAGGAGGACGAGGCCTCGTACTCCCGCTTTTCATTAGTGGGGTGCCTCGACCGGATCTCTTCCTGCTGCGACTGCAGGCAAGTCTATTCAGATTGTTGTTTCTTCTCAAACTCCGACTCTGTAAAGGCCTAGTGGTAGGGCGGCTGCCCCTTCAGTGGAGACTTTGAGTTCTCCAATTTTGCATTTAATGGATGAGTCATCTCGGGTTGAGGAGAAAGTGGTTCTGCTAAAAAGGTAGAGAATAGTGATTGGTGATGAGGTGATAGAGAATGAAGAGCAAGTGGGAGGCGACCCCGAATGGGCTTTGGCCGTATCGGAGAGCGACATGTATTTGTACGCAGAGATTGTTCCCCTTTCAAATGTGGAGATTGCTTCCATGGAAGGAGGGAGCGATCAGAGGCAGCTGAGGTCATTCCAAGGAGTGATCCGTCAACGTCAGGGCAGGTTGACTTTTCATCCTATAATGAGGAGAGGCAGAAAGGAGTGGCCGTAGATGATTATGAATCCGGCTCTGACGTCGACCTCGAGGAGGAGAAGATGTTCGATGAGGGGTTTACCCGTGACAAAGTGAAAACGGATGATCTTCTCATTCGATATTCATCCCTTTGGTTGCAACCTGTTGAGTAACACAGAGAGTGTGGTCCCCTATTTGATCCCTCTTTGCTGTGGCACCGAGAACATGACTCTACAGTCATTTAAGGATGCCGATATGTCATTAAGAGTATCTGGAATGGCTCTGAGGGTGTGTTTTCCTTTTTGTCGTTTTTGTACTTTGTGTACTTCCCCCTTTCTATTTTTACTGACTCTTTTCGGCTCTTCCTTTTTTCCCCTTAGACTCTTATTTTGAAGATCGAGAGCGCCCGCTAAGAGGAGAAACGAAAGGATGTGTTCCAGAAATGGTTTTAAAGTATCGCAAGTATCGTGACAATTACCGTGAGATGCGTGCCTAGTTTAGCGCGGATGGAAATTTCAAATCATTTAGAGATGAGTTGGGGAAGAAGGACGAAGAGCTCGTGAGGGATATTGGTAGTGTAGCAAGCTCGAGGGGGCGCTTAGAGCCAAAGAGGATGAGCTCGAGGTGAGCAAGGGGTTTGCGGCCGCGTGTGTCGACCTTCAAACTCAAGTGGTGTCCTTGCGAGCAGAGCTTGATAAGAGTTCGACCAGAGCTAACAACTTAAGTGATGAGTTGATCGAGAAAATGGCAGAGTTAGAGAGGATTGGGGAGGCCAGGACGACAGATTTGGCAAGGGTGGCGGCAGTGGAGGAGGTCATTCGCATCCTTAGATCTGAACGGGCGAGTGAAGTGGAAATGGCCGTGCTCAAGGAGGCACAACTTGATGAGAGAATTGGTGGGCTCGAGAGAGAGGTTTCAAACCTTAGTTATCAAGTCATTGATCTTGATGTCGAGAAGGCGTATCTATTGGCCTAGCCATCCTCTCATGCTTATGCTTTTCTTGATGTTCCGCAGCACTTATACGAGATGTGGATCCACGGCGAGGCTTTTCTGGACATTTTTAAGAATTTGATGACAACGGAGAAGGTTCCTGAGGTCAATTTTGAATATGCTCGTTTCAAGGCATGTGCGGCTAGAATTGCTTGTGGTTATGACCCATCTACTCCGAGGGCTGGCGATGATGAGGAGGAGGAAGAATTGGATGATCTTGAGCAAGATGACTAGAACGAAGATGAATATCCTCAAGATGATGGCAGTGCCGAGCTGGGGTGGTGAAGACGGCGGCGATGAAGGTGAGGACGATATGGAGTAGTACTTTGTACTTAGTTTCTTGTGGGCGTCTTTCTGGCCCTTTGTAAGATACTTTTTGGAATGGAAAGATCACAAACCTTTGTTGTACGTTATTAGGTCTTTATTTTTCTTCAAATTTTTTTCTTCAAATAATTGCTTTAGAATAATTGTGTTGGTATGTGTTATCTCAAGCATGGTCGAGTATATCTTTTGTTGAATCTAGGTGACGTCCTATGTCGTCGTACTTAACTCAAACGAAGTTAACTTGTAAATTGAACTCAAGTTAGGTTGAGTATAAGTTGAATTCGAGTGTGATCGAATATAATACTTCACTAATTCGAACGAGGTCGAACGTATCAATTCGAACGAGGCCGATTGTGAGTTAATTCGAACGAGGTCAAACACCACTTTAGTTAATTCGAACAAGGTCAAACGTGTTAATTCGAGCAAGGTCAAATGTTACATTGATTCGAACATGGCCAAGTGTTACATTAATTCGAACAAGGTTGGATGTGTTAATTCGAGTAAGGTCGAATCTTACATTAATTCGAACAAGGTCGAATGAGTTAATTCAAGTGAGGTAGAATATGAGATGATTCGAGTGAAGTCGAATGTTGACTTATAGTTGATTCGAATGAGGTCAAATATGAGTCGATTCGAGTGAAGTCAAATATTGACTCGTAGTTGATTCGAATGAGGTCCAATATGAGTTTATTCGATCAAGGTCGAATATTGACTCGTATTTGATTCGAACGAGGTCGAATATGAGTCGATTCGAGAAAAGTCAAATGTTGACTCATAGTTGATTCGAGCGAGGTCGAATATGAGTCAATTCGAGCAAGGTTGAATTTTGACTGGTATTTAATTCGAACGAGGTCGAACATGAGTGCATTGATGCGAAGAAAACTTGGTGGAGATAGGAGAACATCATGTGTTTGTATGCTTTTCTTACATATATACATTGGATAAGTTTACACATTTTTCGGGCTGGTATACCAGTCCAGTCTATCTAGTCCCTTTATCCTTCGGCCCGCAGAAGTATTTTGAGGGGTCGAGCAATGAACTTGCCAACTTGTAATCTATTTTGATCGAGCCTTAAACTTAGAGATGTCCTCCTTGTTGCCTCGTTAAAAATCTCCCTGATAAAACCCAATTGGGACAAAACCTAGGTGAGGGAAAAAAAGGTACGGTCCGAAAAACATCTTTCCTTAGAAGTTGAAGTACTTGAGGTGGGCGATGTTCCAGTTGTTTGGTAATAGATTTCCCTCCATTGTTTCTAGTTAGAATGAACCTTTGCTTACTGCCGCCGTGATTTAATATGGGTTGTCCCAATTAGTTCCTAGCTTTCCTTCACTTGGGTTCTTGCTTGCCTGCATTTTGGCTTTGAGTACGTAGACTCCGACTTTGAGTGGTCTAATCTTGGCCTTTTTGTTGTAGTATCACTATGCCTATTGCTTCTAAGTGACCATTCTTATGTAATCCATATCTCTTCATTCTCCAACCTCATCGAGGTCTTGTCTCTTGCTTTCATCGTTTCTCGGCCCGATCTCGTGTGAGTACCTTAGACTTGGTTCTATGACCTCGACCCGTATTATGGCATCAGTCCCATAGACCAGTAAGTAAGGTGTTTCTCTCGTGCTTGTTTTTGGCGTCGTGCGTTATGCATATAACACTTCCAGCAACAACTCCGGTCACAGTCCCTTGGCATCTTCGAGCTTCTTTTTTATGATACTCATTATTGACTTGTTGGAGGATTCCACTTGCCCATTACTTGCAGGCTGATATGGCGTGGAGAGTATTTTTTTATATGCCATTTCTCTAAGAACTCGACAATCTTTTTTCCAGTGAATTGAGGTCCGTTGTCACAACTAATTTCTTTGGGGAGGCCGAAATGACACAGATATTCCTCCATATGAAGGTGATAACTTCTTGCTCACGTACTTGGGTGAACGCACCTTCTTCTATCCACTTGGAAAAATAGTCAGTTAAAACAAAGAGAAATCGTACATTACCTCATCCCGCTGGGAGGGGTCCGACGATGTCCATTCACCATTTGATAAAAGGCTAGGGCGAGGTGACTGAGTGGAGAGGCTCGCTCGCTTGGTAGATCATGTGGGTGTACTTTTGGCATTGGTTGCATTTTTTTACTAAGTCACCAGCCTCTTTTTTCATTGTGGGCCAGTCGTAGCCTACTCGTATGAGGTATCTGATGAGAGCTCGATTGCCGGTGCGAGCTTCGTAGTGACCTTTGTAAACTTCCTCGAGGACGCGCTGCGTCTGGTTTGGGCCTAAGCATTTTTCTAGGGGGCCGCCATACGTTGTTTTGTGCAAATCGTTGTTGATGATGTTGTACCTGGCCTCCTGCATTTGAAGCTTTTTGGATTCTTTTTTATCTTATGGGAGCACGCTGTCCTTCAAATATGTGAAAATATAATTGTGTCAGTCCCAAGTCAAGTTTATATTTTGTACCTCTATTTGATCGATTGATGAGTGGAGCAGAGTAACCACGTTCCGTTCTCTGGTAACGCATTTGGTGGCCGCTGCAAGTTTGGCAAGGCCGTCTGCTTCGATGTTTTGTGCTCGTGGGATTTGGTCGAGTTGGCGTTCATCTAACTCGGGTAACAACCTACAGATCTCGGTATGGTATTTTTGCAGGCTTTGTTCCTTGATTGGAAAGTCCCTCTGACTTGATTGACGACAAGTTAGGAGTTGCGTTGTAGGATAACTCGTGTTGCTTCATACTTGAGTACTAGCTTTAGACTTAAAATCACGGCCTCGTACTTGGCTTCATTGTTATTCATATCTGGGCATCTTATAGACTAGCGAATTACTTCACCTGTTGGGACCTCGAGCATGAGTCACAATCCTGATCCTGATGTGTTAGAAGCGCCATCTCTACACAACACCCATAGGTTGTGTGTTTTGGGGGAAGTATGAGCGGCTTCTTTTCGACTTCAGGCATTATTTTTGTGTTGAAGTCAGCGAGTATTTGCAACTTTATCATCGTTCGTGGCTGATAGGTTATATCGTGCTCGCTCAGTTCTATGGCCCATTTGGCCAAACTACCCGCAGCTCGGGTTTGTGCAGAATACCCCTCAAGGGAAAGGTCGTTGCTACCGAGATGGGGTGGCACTAAAAATAGGGTTTAAGATTTCATGAAGCTATGACCAAAGCCAGGTCCAGCTTCTCGAGGTGGGGATACCTCGTCTCGATATCGTCCGGAGTTTTACTGATATAATAAATGAGAGATTGCGTACCTTTATTTTCTCAGACCAGGACCGCACTTATGGCTACATCAGATACAACCAAATAGATGAGGAAACGCTCACCAGGTTCCGCCTTGGCGAGTAGCGGAGGAGAGTATAGGTATTCCTTCAATTCTTTTAGGTTTTTGACGCACTCGGAGTTCTATTGGAGTCCATTTTCTTTCTTGAGTACGCCGAAAAATTTATGGCATCAATCGAAGGATCGTGAGATGAACCTCAACATGGCAGCTATGCGACCGATCAGTTTTTGTACTTGTTTCTTGCTAGTCAGGTTCCCTGGTATTCCTCCTATAGCTATGATTTGTCGGGATTTACCTCGATACCTCGTTGCGATATTTATAAACCGAGGAAATTTCCTGAGGTTACTCCGAAGATGCATTTATGGGGGTTCAATTTCATACAGTACCGTCTGACTATGTCGAATGCCTCTTTCATGTGGTCGATGTGATCCTCCTTCCTTTTAGATTATACCAACATGTCATTGATGTAGACTTCCATTGTTTTGCCGAGTTGATCTTTGAACATTCTTGTTACCAACCTTTGCTACGTCACTCTCGCATTTTTCAGTCCAAAAGGCATCACCCTATAGCAGTACGTTCCTTGATGAGTGATGAAGGTGGTATTATCTTGGTCTTCCTCTTCCATGAGGATCTGATTATAGCCCAATTAAGCATCTAGGAAGTTAAGTAGCTCGTACCCGGGCGTCACTTCAATGAGTTAATCGATAAGAGGAAGTGGGAACGAATCTTTTGGGCAGGCTTCGTTCAAGTCTGTGAAGTCCATGCACATCTACCACTTTTTGTTTTTCTTTTTCACCATGACCACGTTGGCGACCCATTGAGGATATCTCGACTCCCTGATGGAGCCGTTTTCCAACAACTTCTCTACCGCTTCGCGGACAACGTTAGTTATAGCGGAGTTGAATTTTTGCTTGATTGTCTTACCGGGTGTGGAATGGGTAGACTTTCAGCTTGTGAGTTTTTATCTCCTTTGGGATACCTGACATGTCTGCATGGGAAAAAGCAAACATGTCTACATTACTTTTTAAGAAGTGACGTATTTACCTGGCTCTTGGAGCTTGTGGTCAATGAAAGCTTTCTTGTTGTGGTCGTCATCATCGAGTTAGAGGGGGTCGAGGTCTTTAACGGTAGATCATAGAGCTTCTACAACTTCGGGATCTTTGATCACATCCTTCTCGTCCTCGCTCAACTTCGACCCTGTTGATTGCTATGCTTCTTTGGCTTTACCCTTTAACTGTTGGGTGTGTGCAGTCTTGGGCGATGGGGTAGTATTTTCGGGCAATGTGTTGTTCTCCTCGGATGCTGAATACCCCCAAAGGGGTGGGAAATTTGAAGACTTGATATAAGATGGAGGGGACTACTTTCATGGTATGGATATAAGGTTGACCTATGATGGTGTTGTACGTCGTTTCCTGGTCCATGATATGGAATGTGGTCTCCAAAAGGACGCTGCCAGGACGGGCAACATGATTTCTCTAGATGTCTGCTCAACTGCATTATTAAAACTCATTAGTGTGATGCAGCGTGGTACTATCCTATCCTCGAGCTTCATTTGGGTGAGAACTCGAAGGTGGATGATGCACGCGCCACTCTCGTCATTGGCCATAATACATTTTACATCAGTATCCAAGATGTGTAAAGTAATGAAAAGGGCATTATAGTGAGGAAAATTCAAACCATAGGTATCCGACTTATCGAAGATGATACTTTTTTCGATTTAGTCATATCCTTTAGGAGTGATTGACCATTTGAGTTTGTGGGTAGTGGTGAACTTCACACTGTTAATTGACGCGTCATCGCCCCCTCCGATGATCGTTTGAATGATTCGAACCGGGGAGGGTAGTTTGGGAGATCCCTGGTGCTGTTCACGTCAACGGGTGAAGTTGGCCCTCCATCGGTCGCTCATCATCTCTTTCAAGTGCCCTTGGTGAACCATGTTCACGATCTCTTATCTTAAGGCCATGTATTCTTCGGTTTTGTGACCCCGCTCTTGGTGGAATTCGTAGATTGCATTTGACTTTCTTGTGTTCGGGTTGGATCTCATTTTCTGTTGCCATTTCACTTTTGGGTCGAGCTTCTCCAGTGTACAGACTATTTCTGAGAGGCAGTCACAGTAATTGTAAGCGGATAATAAGGGGGCATACCTTTCTCACTTCAGTGAGCTCCTGTTCGTGGCCTTGATGGGCCTTCGTCATGGCGATGGGGCAGCATGAGGGCGCCTCTGATGTAGGGATGATGTCTCTTGTGATTAGGACATAGTCCTGCTAGATCTCTCCTATTGTCATTTCTTCGATCCTTTCTGGACTCGGCTTGTACCGAAGTTCGTCATTGGGTTGGCCCATTCAGATCGTCTTCATTGGCTTGCACTTTGGCGCAATAGACATTATATATCTCATCCCAAGTGGTCGGGGGTCCTTTATGAGGCAGCTTAGCAACTTTCTGGTCGCCCTCGAACCGCTTATGTTCAGCCCATTTTGAAAGACTGCCACGACCATTCCTTCTGATACGTTTGGTAGGGTCATACTTACTTGGTTAAATCGGGCAAGGAAGTCCCTTAGTCTCTCTCTAGGTAATTTTTTGATGGCAAATATGTCATTTACCCATGCCTCCACTTTTTTTCTCCGGCATGGGCTATTTTGAACTTGTTGTCCATTTCTTCGAATATTTCAATCGAGCGTGCCGGCAGCTGTGGATGGTAAGTTAACGCACCCCCGGTGAAGGTTTCGCCGAACTTCTTCAACAAGATGGATGATACTTGCTCTTTGGCGAGGTCGTTGCCCTTTATAGTGGTGATGTAATGAGTCACATGATCTTTGGGGTCCTTTTTGGGTATTGCTTGTGGTGTAGCTTCATCGTTGTATGGCTGCTCAATAAACTGACCGACATCCCTTTTTGGTAGGAGTTTTGGAGCGCCCGGTATTTTGTCTACCCTTTCTTAATGCTCCTTCATATGGTCGTAGAGTATTTTGTTCTCGTTCTCCATATTTTCTATTTTCCTCAGAATGGCTGTGAGGGTCCCGTTACCTGCATCACTAACATTGTGAGTAATACCTGTTTTGGGGGGAGGGGGCATGTTGCTCGTCTGCCGCTGATGCAACACTAGCTCTTGCAGCTTCTTGGCTCGACCTTTGAGCAGGCTTGTCGAGAATGTTGGTCAATGTGTTTGTCAACCATTCTTTGAGCAACTTTTTTACTACCGGTGATGCCTTTCCGTTGTGGACGTAGATGTCCCTTTACCGTGTGAGGCTATGATGCTGCCGTGAGGAGGGGGCGAGTTGTTTTTCCTAGGACAAGTATCTGGTGTTATGTCTTCACCCTCCATTTTATTGTATTCGTTGATGGTATAAAGGAGGTTGGCGGTGAGGTCAGCTATTGCTTTCCTCTTTTCTTCTCCGTTGCCTACCATGTTAGCCTCGTATACACAAGTCTGGAGTTTTTGCATATTTTTTTGGATCTAGAAGAAACTAAAATTTTTACTAGAAAATTCCTCACATACGGTGCCAAATTATTTAATCCAAAAAGTACGAGACATTTTGTTAAACGAATTAAATAAGAATCTAAAGGGTAAATCCTAGTTAAATATAATAATTTCTAGATCTGAAAACCATTTGTACGAATAATGTGAGATTGCATTAAAACCGATTTAATACAATGTATAATAAATGATGATGTTATGAATGAGTGAGGAGTAATGATAAGCAATAAATATGTTAAATAGCAATGAATATAAATAGGGAGAATGATTCAACCAATATTGAATGAGGTAGATGATTCCTTTTTTGACAGTGATTTAAGACAAGAATATGAGAGAATATTACACACTTTCTCGGATCTAGTGAAAATGACAATAGATTGAGTATCAGGATCGAATCTCCCTTAGAAAGTTGTTCTTTGTATTTATCTAGAGAGCTTTCCTTTCAAAACCGTTCTTATCAAAATAGAATATTACATGCCATTGCCTTATCTCTCCTACCCTTTATATGGGATATTCACGAGAAAACCCTAAAAGTTACAATAGAAGGAATATTCCATTTGTTAGTTCCAAAGCTATACTAACTATTACTTATATCTTTTGCTGCTTGACATCGACCCTGATGAGCCACTTAACACTTCATTCCGTTCGCCACTGATCGTCTTCGGTCGAACTGTCTATGATAAATTACAATTCTCACGATAATTACCTTCCTCGTGCTAAATCTCCTCGGTCGGATTTTAATAAATATAAATTGTATACTTACACTAAAATCTACAATTAATCCACACGTACCAAAGTAGGGATACATGAATCACCTAAATTGATATTTTTTCTCATTAAATTTGCATCATAGTTAAGTTAATGTTTGACAATTGAACATATCGATCGTTCATTAATAAGAGGGTGTTTGAATTGGCTTTTAAGCTGTTCAAATCAGCTTTTCAACTCTTTTTAGCTTTTTGACGTTTTTGGGAAAATCAGAAAAGTGCTTAAAATAAGTTAAAAACTGCTTAAAATAAGCCAAAAACAATAAGCTGGACAAACACAACTTATTGCTTTTTGGCTTAAAAGCTATTTCTGCTGAAAAGTCACTTTTTTAAGCCAATCCAAACAGGCTCTAACTTGGTTGTTTATTCATCTACATTTTTTATATTGCACTTGTTTAGCATTTTATCTCTGTTATTTCTGTTAGAATAGTTAGTGTTTGATGGGAGTATTTGAAAAGAGGTTGTTTTGTCCTTCATTGAAAAAAGAAAGAAAGGTAGAAGTGTTTAAAAGCACTTCTTTATCTTTTATAGCTTGAATATTTTTTAATATATTTTGGAGAAAAAAATGAAATTTGACTATATTATTAAGGAATTTTTACCTCATGTAGCAAAGGTTGATTCTTTATTTATTTTAAATAAGACCCTTTTAAAAAATTATATTCCATAGCTACCTTTTGATTTTTATAGCCAAATATCTATTTATGGTCACCTCCTACCTTTAATCTATAAAATACGCTTTGTATTATTTTTCTCTCTCATTATTTCAGATTTTTCTCCACCCCCTCTCTCTCAATGGCAGTCTTTCTCGATGAATACAACCTCAACTTCCTCTTCGTAATCATCATCGTCAGTTTCACGATCATTTGGCGAATCATGACTAAACTGTAAAAAATTAGAAGCTAACTTTGAAATTTCTGAAACAGCTTTGTTCGAAGAGAACAAAGAGAGTCCTGATTTAAAGCTATCTCCAACTTCAACTAAGCCATTTTTAATTCCGTTGAATTTTTCAGATGACAGAACTTGCTCCGACAACTGAGTTGGAGATGGCGGAGCGAGAAAAGAAGTGACGCCGCGAAGGTGGTGGAAGAAAGTTTGGGAAAATGCTGAAAAATCTATTTTATTCTAGAGGTTCGAAATCAGCTATCGACGAGATGACATTGGGGTTATTCTTGAACAAAGACGACAGAGTTTGGGGCTGACCAACTTGAAGAGTTTGTTAATTAATATAATTTATGTATTCAAATGTACTTATGTATTTAGATTTATTATTGAGTTTGTTGAGTTATATTAAGAGTCTATTTGTGTTAATTGATTCACTTTTTGTTTAAAAACATCTGAATAGACCACGATTTACGCTATAGCTGTTCATTCGGATCGGATATCCGAAATCCAAAACGATCCTTTCGGATTGGATCGGATTTCAAATTGTATTTATTAAAATTTCATATTTCGGATTGGATTTGAATTGATATATTTTAATCCGATCCGATCCAAAATCCAAAATTATTAGGCAATGTATAAATACAACTTTAATTTTAGATAGTCAGTACTTACTTTACATCTTCCTCCAAGTTAGCGGAATGCCATTTGACCTACTTAAGAGGTTAAATAGCGCGTTCAGGCACTCGGGAGAGGAGGATTTACCTTTATAATTGCTAGATTTAGCTATATTGACACCATAATACTCTCATAATTGCATAAACATGAATCTTTCGCAATGTATTGCCTCTTTTATAAAGAAAATATACATATTAGTTTGCAACTTTGAGGCATAATAATACGATCCGAAATCATCCGATCCAAACTTTAAAATCCAATCCGATCCGATATAATTCGGATCTGATTCGAATTGCACTTTCTAGAATCCGAAATCCGAAATCCAAATCCGATCCAATCCGATCGTGCACAACCCTAGTTTATGCTACTGTATTCACAAATACATATCGTGAATACAGTCGAATACAATAATTGCCTAGCTGTATTCCCTTATTTCATGCCGAGTTTTGCTATTATATTCATGAATACAGTAGCTTAAATACATCGAATACACTCTAGAAAGACTGAAAACATAACTATAGGGAGTAACATAGTAATAGCTACAATTAGCTAATAACCACTAAACAATAGTGATTTGTGAAAATTTCTCTATTGTTAATAATCAAGATTGGGCACTTTGGTAGATGGGGCAATTGGGCTTTTGGCCAATTAAGTAGCCCGAAATTAATATTTTAGTCACTTATTATTTTATTAATTAATTTAAAACATTTTTAAATTAAATTTCAGAAAAACCTTTTAACAATTTTCTTTTAAATTCAAAAAGGTTACTATTGGTTTTAATAGGTACCTGTTGGCAAAGGTTGAGTCTGTTAATTCTAAAAGACACCTAAAAGAGTTTATAAATACCTCATTCATATCCAAAACGAAAATTATCAGAAAAATAACAGTTTTCCACCTTTTTCTCTTTCTGCTATCTATAATTCACAAAGTTTGTTCTAGTGGAAATTTGAGTTAATTGCTGATAATCAAATTTCAGAGGCTTTGTAGAATCCTCAAAGATTTCTGCCATAATCCCTGCAGCAACGAAATTGGAAGACTTAAATTCCCTAAGGGCAGTGACTACACTATCAAGGCCTAATTATTTCGTCCCATATTCTGTTATTTTTTTCTAACAATTTCAACATTTTGACAAATAATAAGTTTTGGATCTACTACATAGAATTTTTTATTGAGACAATACAATTTTCCTCAACTTCTTTCTTTTCTTTCCATAAGGGGTCTACTTGTAAAGGATAATAGTAAGAAATTGCATATTGAAAGATAAAATATTCTCTGTGTGTTTGACCAAAAGATGTCAAAACCTTTTCGATTAAAACAATTAATGATAATGAAGGGTAAATCTTAATCAAACATAATAAACTCAAGATATAAAAATGAATTCGAATGCGATGAATAAGATAAAATATGGGCAATCAATCTTATTGATGTCTTTTTATTTCATCTTTCACGATACAGTGGAGATGATTAATTTGCATGATCTAGTGGGGATGATCAATTTACATGATATAGTGAGGATGATCAACTTGCATCCTTTCTTCTATGAGAGCTGCAGGAGAGAGAGAGAGAGAGAGAGAGAGAGAGAGAGAGAGAGAGAGGAAGAGAACCCCTGAAGCCCCCTTTCACTTAAAGCACTTCTCCTGTATATATAGTCTTGAGTCCTTGCTACATTGCCTCCCTACCACGACCATGTTCGTCGTTACTTGAGTATTGTTTTTGACTTATAATGTGCACTGTAGGAACTCGTGTTGGGGCAAGTTGTGACGTTTCTCACTATCCCGGAACTTAGGCGGGATCCCAGTTGGATCGACCACAGTGGTCAGATTTTGACCAATACAGTTAGTCCCTCCGGCTGTCGGGGTCGTCTCTTGTCGGGCCCGACGGGTAGATTTATAATTTCAAACATTTAAGAGAAATATGACCGTTTGCGCCTTGGGCGTAGTGTCACGACCCAAAATTCACTAAGGGTCGTGGTGGCGCCAGGCACCTCTGTCAGGCAAGCCAACTAAATTATCCATTAAATTCTCTTTTAATACCATTGAAAATCTCAGATTTTTTCTTACATTTTTTTATAATTAAAACAATCTCAACTTCAATTCAAATTAAATAATAACTACTAGTACACATCTTTCAAAAACCAACCCAGAATCCGGTGTCACAAGTGCATGAGCATCTATTGATAAGAAAAATAAAATACAACATCTGTCCGAAATACAGTGGACATGGAATAAAGATAAAAATGCTGAAAGGAACTACACTAGCTGCGGGTCGCCTCGAACAATGCAGCTCACCTAGTCCCAGAATCATCCGCACGCCCAGTAGGCAGCTAGAGGTATATATATACCTGTGCAACTAAAATGCACAGAAGTGTAGTATGAGTACGTAAACAACGTGTACTCAATAAGTATCCCGCCTAATCCCGAAAGGGTAGAGACGAGATGGTCAACTTTGACACTCTCTAATGGTCCAATAATGATTCGTCCTTAGTATAAATTGAACAGTGGATTTATTTTATAAACATGATTCTAATCCAGATAGAGGAAACAAGTAAACACGTAATGCTTTCATAGGCAAATTTCCAGAATTTCTCTTTAAATATAATCCAAATATTTTTAAGCCATAAAAGGGCAATGATAACTTAATTAAGTTTAGGCAGCAATACAAGCATGCGCAAATCACACCGAGGCGACGACCCGATCCAACAAAAATAAATGTGCACTTGCCGAGGGTCGACGACGCACCTATAGATTCATCTATTAATCTGCCGAGGCGTTCGGCCCGTTCCAAAATAAACACACACAGACATACAGTCAGTCAAGAAGTCAACATGGAGCAATTACCCAAGAAAGGCTGATTCTCTTTAATAATTTGAGAAAACGAAGCCTAAGTCTTTTTAGAAATCTATTTATTAATTTAATGTGATTTAAGCAATTCAAGCCATCAATGGGTTCACAATTAATCCAAATATAACATGCTTTTGGTCCTAGACTACCCGAACAATAGCATAGTAGTAGCTACGCACGGACTCTCGTCACCTCGTACGTACGTAGCCCCCACAAATAGGAGCACATAACCAATTTAACTCACATATGGGGTAAATTCACCCTCACAAGATTAGAAAGGAGACTCACCTCGCTCCGAAGATCCATAAACGGCCTCCAAGCCTTCCCGACGACTCGAATCGTTGCCAAATGTTCCGAAACTAGCCAAATAATGGCAAACTAATGAGAATATACTCGAGTACTCGTTAACAATTCAAATTATACAAATCCCCAACTCCGCTTAGTGAAATGACCAAAATGCCCTCGGGCCCTCGGGCCCGGATTCCGAAATTTCTCGAAGATATATGTCACACCTCCTTTTTCCGGCTTTATTACACCACGTGAAGGGTATAATAAAAGGAGTTTTTCCAATTAAAGGACAATCGAAACGGGGTTCGTTTATTAAGAAATTCAGAGTCACCACTTGGGAAATTTATGGTGTCCCAAGTCACCGGTTTGAATCCCGAGTCGAGGAAAGGGTTTGACTCTGTTTAACAGTCGCGAACAAGAAATTCGGGTAAGGAATTCTGTTAACCCGGGAGAAGGGGTTAGACACTCCCAAGTTCCGTGGTTCTAGCACGGTCGCTCAACTGCTATGTTTGGCTAAATTTTGATTTTTATACATGCTAAACCTATAGTGCAATTTTTAGAATCATTTACCGCTTTTAGTCAATTATTAAGAAAGTGAACGTCGTTTAAGAACATATTGTCGGATCACGTCACATGAAATGCACCGGATCCTCAACACATTCCTATTCAAAGTTTTTGGATTTGGATTTGGGTCGCATGAAATGCACACCCGTATTTAAGAAGGTAAAATTATTAAAAGCGCGCCTAAAGTGGCTAACATATTATCAACTTTGCGGGAGGCCATGAAAATTCGTTAAATGGCACGTCCCGAATTCTAAATATTTTAATAGAGTAATTAAAGAGGGCCATGCAATTTATGATTTTATTTGGCGCGGCGCACCTCAATTTGTTTTAAAGGCCAACCTAAAGGAACTACGATTTTCTATTAAAGATTGTCTCTAAAAGGGCCCTAATTAATTAGCCTCATTAATTACTATTATTAGAAAACCTTTTGCGAAATTCGAGTTTCAAACTCAGGTCCATACTTGAACAAGAGGAAAAACTCCTAATTCAAATATTCTACCTAGCTCGGAAGGCCCAAAACCCGTATTATTATTAAGAAAAAGTTTAACCGAAGTTGCGCGAACGCATACTCCAACTTGATTTTTTTAGACTTGTGATCATGTTACGCGAACGTATACACAATCACGGTATTGGACTGATTAATAACACCTACAACACACTAGCAATCATTCATGACAATTAAAAAAAAACCAACATTCCTCAAAGATATTATATATGCTAAATTATAACAAGTGTCGTAATACAGTAATTCAACTATTACTAATTGACTTTTGCTATCTCATAAATTCCACAGATTTTTGCTATATCATAAAAAACAATAACGCACTACGATAGCAACTCAAGTGAAACATGAATACCATACACGATATTAAACCAACCAACCCCAAGTTCAATCCTTCCACAAATTAAATCGATTCCAACACCAGAAATCACAAATAAAGATTATAATCTTGACGCATTAAAATCATTGGAAACAAGATGCTACTACTGCTCGTAACCTCAACCAAGCACCAGGATTTGCTTCAAGCGACAGTTGTAGGAGATTTCATAAATCATTGAAACAACAAAATATTCATGGACTGTGATTGTTGAGATTACGCTCAGATTTGTATAAAAAAATGGAGTATAAATAGTGGATGCATGAAGATATAATTTCAAGCTTTCCGTTGAGGCATTCCATCGAACAAACAAAACTATACACACAACAATGGAGCAATATACAAATGCAGTAAACCTGAGAAGAGGATATGACCTTTATTGAAGTTTTTCACTTTCAAGTCTTATAACAGCGTTGTTTACAGCAACATGGCATTCGACGTGATAGCAAAATTGAAAACCGGCTCTTCGACCGGAACTCGACGGAACCCAGATCTGTCCGGCAATCTCGAACGGAAAGGAACAAACCCGACGAACAGAGCTAGAGTCCTATGATCTCGACAGAAATATTACGCTAAATGGAATGAAGAACGTGAAACTCAGTCGACAACCTCAAACGAGCACCCTACGAGCTTTAAACGAACTCCATTGTTGCCGGTGGTGAAGGAGCAGCAGCCGGTCCGCTGTGAAGCGAAGAATAAGGAACGGCAATGAGGGGTGAGCTGGTGAGGGTTTAGTTTTCGGCGAGCTCCGGTGAGAATGGTCGTGGTTTCAGGGGCTGGGGGTTGTGAAGACGATGAAGGCAAGTGGTGTCTTCTCAGCCAAAAGCTACGTTTCCGATTTTTGCCCAGTCCCCCTTTTATCCGTGTATGTGGTGTTATATATATAGAGAATATAGAACATCCCCTCCCCCAAGAAAACATGACCAACTCCTCTTTTCTGTTTTTTTTGTTGTGCAAAATCTGCTTTTTCGTTTTTAATTCCCGTCCCCACTCTCTCTATTCTGTTTCTCTTTTTATTCTCTTCCTTATCTCTTGGTGTATATGTGTATTAGTTATGGAATGAAGAAGAACATAGGAATTGTGGTCCCCGCCAAGAAAGATGCCAAAATTAACAAAGATAAAAAGAATCCAATTCTGTTAGGTAGCACGTGATCTTGGAGGAAATTGGGAAAGTGAGGACCACTTTTCTTTCTTTCATTTGCCTTTCTATTTTTTGTACGTTTCTTCTTTCATTATTTTTTTGGAAAATAAATTATCAAGACTATTTTTTGTATTTTTTTTCAAAAATAAAACTAACTAGACAAAATACCAACTAGCTAGAATAAGAGAAAATATTTTTGTAATAATTTTTAGATAAAGTAAGGTAAAGAGAGCGATACTAAATCTAAACTAAATCCTAAATCAATTCACGTTGTAAAATTAAGCTAATTATCTAACTATGTATAAATGATTATTTTTTTGTATTTTTTATTAATAATACAATTAACTCAATGTAATTAATTCTTAAATGCAAATTGAATCTGAGGTGGCATGAAATTAAAATGTGACACTTTTTATGGTTTTTATATGATTTTAAAAATATTAAAAATGTATGAAAAGCAACTAAATAAAGAAAACACCTAAAAATCAATTAAAATTATTTTGGTCTATTTTTAGGAGTTATTTTCATATAGGGCAAAAATCACGTGCTCACAGCTGCCCATCTTTGCCCGGAAACACGAAGAGTTTTCACGCAAAGACAAAGTGAGCGGATACGAGCAATTTTTGCCCGTTTGAATACTCCGTGGGAAGCATTTTTGAAAGATTTGACCGAACCTTGCTTCAGAGGTTGCCTACATATCCTTGGCTATGAAGGAATCAGGTCAGTGTAGTTCAGAAGTGAGTGAGATGGTAGAGTATACCGAGGTGAAGAGCCGATTGAGGTGCCGTTCTGCCGAGGTTCCGGTCCGCGGTCCTGTTATTACATCAAAATCAAAAGATGAAAAAGACTATCTAAGCCTGTCAACTACGAGTTACAAGATTTCTATCTATAAGTCTTCTGAAGCTTAATATTGAGTCTTGAATGGTTCTTCATGAAGATTTTGGATTTGAACCTTGACACTTGCTAGTTGCAGGTCCTAGATTGCTCTTCCTCAGCTTTCTCGGACCAAGATCGGACATGTAGTGCTTGTGCCTCAACCATGTCTGAGAAGCGCACATCTTTCATCAACTTCTATATTTGGATTCACTTCTTGGATTTCTCTCTTTTCTCAGATCATGACTAACTTTTGTTGATCATCTCGGACTGTTGACTTGCATTCTCGCTGCAAGCCTTTTTTGTTGCTGACTTGAATCGCATTCTGAAGTGTTTTGCCCTTTCTCCGAGTGATGCTTGACTGCTAAAACTTGAAGTATATGCCTCTATCCTCCAGGCGGGCTCCTGACTGCTGACGCTTGAAAAGTATTCCCTTATTCTCCAGGTGGGCGCCTGACTGCAACAAAATAGACAAACAAAGAAAATTTCTACATCATGTTATCAAATTTTAAAAATTAAAAGCTAAAATTTGAGTTGTACTTCCCTTGTTCTCCAGGTGGGCTCCTGATTACCGAACTTGAAAAGTATTCCCTTGTTCTCCAAGTGGGCTCCTGATTGCTGAATTTGAAAAGTATTCCCTTGTTCTTCAGGTGGGCTCCTGACTGCAACAAAATAGTCATCCAAAGAAAATTTTCTGCCCCAGTTTGGTAACTGGGTACAACATGTTATCAGATATTAAAAATTAAAAGCTAAAATTTGAATTGCACTTCCCTTGTTCTCCGGGTGGGCGCTTGACTGCTGAAGCTTGAACAGTATTCCCTTGTTCTCCAGGTGGGCTCCTGATTACTGAACTTGAAAAATATTGACTTGTTCTCCAGGTGGGCTCCTGATTACTGAAGTTTGAAAAGTATTCCCTTGTTCTCCAGGTGGGCTCCTGACTGTAACAAAATAGACATCCAAAGAAAATTTTCTGTCCCAGTTTGATGATTGGGCACATGGGTGAGTGTTATTTTACCAACTATTATAAGAATTTGAAGGCTAAGTCCTATTATACAGGGAGGTCCTGACAACTCCTAACAATTACGAACCTAAACTATCTCTTCTAAAGGTATTACTTCCACTGTATTTGTTATCAAAAGGTCTTAAACTATTCCCCATTATCCAGGAGGGTCCTGACAACTTCTAGTTAAAATACAATTTTAACCTAAGTTATATCTACTAAAGGTATGAAACTATATCTTGTTATTTAGACTGACCTTAAAACTACGTCCCATTATCCAGGAGGGTCTTGAAAACTCTTAATTGAAACCTATCTTAAACATGCAAACTTTAGAGCAAACTTATATTTCTTTGGGGTACATTTATGCTAAGTTATGCTTCTCATGATTGTTTTGAAATTTAAACTAAGTCCCATTTTCCAGGAGGGTCCTGAGAATTTCCAGTCATACCTGTTTGGGTCCTGCATTTCTTTACGGAGGATTTCTCCGAAACTTCTGCTCCTGTTTCGATCAAAGAAAATCTTGTCAGTTTAAAATGTGGTGGTTGGTTTGTGGCCTTGAACTTTGAAAGTGGCCCAACATCCTCCATTTGTTGTATTGCATGAATTTGCGCCTCCCCACTCAAAGATGTATGTTGTTCCTTCTTGTATTAACACCTGGTCCGGTCCTCGAGGTCTACATTCCTCTTTAATTTTTCTTGGAAAGTCCTACTCATTACTGGTTTTCCACTCTTTGTCCATCCTATCACAGGAGTTCTTTTGATTCATTCACCCTTACCCTTCATCTGTTGCGCTGTTCCTGAGTTGATACGTACCAAACCCTTGTATTTCACACGAATTCCCAAAGCATGTTAACTGCTCCCCACTCAATATGTATGTTGTTTTCCTTGATCTAACCACTGTCCCCGTTTTGCTCCTTCATTTGTCATGATAACTGATTTTCATTTGAAGACCTTAATCGTTCCTTGACTGACCACTTCCTTTGTCAGAATATACCTCTTCTCCGTTCGAACCCCATACTTCTATTTGTTGTATTGCTCCTGAATTGACACTTATCAACCTTTGTGTCTCACATGAACCCCAAAGCATTTTAATTGTTACCAACTTCAGTGCACATGTTACTCTTTTCTAATTTAAACCACCGGCCTTGCCCTTGAGGTCTATTGTTCCATCGCTAGCCATGATAACTTTGATTTCTTTTTGGAAGATTTTGATTGTCATTGGTGTACCATCCTTTGTCAATCCTATCACGGGGAATTCTTTTGATCTGTTTACCCTCGCCCTTCATTTGTTGTGTTGTTCGTATATCGAGTCTTTGTATTTCCCAAGGATCCCCAAAGCATATTGACTGCTGGCAACTCAATCATGTTTGATGTTATTTCCTGACTTATGACAATTTGATGTGCTGGCCAGATCCCATTTTGTGCAATTGGAAAGCTTGGTGGCAAATTTTGAAGTCATTTCTCACTTGTTATGACCAGACAGACTCAAGAAGAGAGAAAGACAAGGTGGGAAGAATAGAGTGAAGGAGAATGGAAAGAGACAATTCCTAACAAGAAACCTACAGAGCAGAACACCATCAAATGTAGATACTGACTCTAGCGACCTTGACATGCACCTGCAGCCTACTCTTTTTAGCAAATCTGATGTTCAGCTCTTGTTGCAATTTTCACCGTGAAACTAGTCTTCAATGCTCTATTTATCCGATCTGGTTCACAATCACTTGTGGTGCCCATAGGGTTTTCATCGTCAAGCCTCTCTCATTTTGATTTTTCTATCAACTCACTATCGCCTTACGGTGCCCGTGAAGGTTTTCACCCATAAGACTCTCTCATTTTGATTTCTCTCATCTTGGGGTACCCGTGGTGGTTCTCATCATCATGACTCTGTAATTCTTCATTTTCCTTTGTTTGTACTGGAGTGTTGCTCTTGATGTGATTCACCTTTGCTCGCTTGACTTGGCATTTCTTGAAAATTGATCGGAAGGTCTTTCTTTTTGTCACGACCCCAAACCCGGTCGTGATGGCACCCAACATAACTGCTAGGCAAGCACGACCATTTGCACTCTCAACCCGAGCATGAATCTCAAAATCAATTATTTGAATATCATTTAATAATCATAATGAATAGTCTCCCAAAGATCTGGGGGTCATGAGTCTAGAGCCTCTAACAATACAGAGTAATAAAACTCCATACTACAAATGATAAAAAATGCGGAAAATAACAAAGAGATAGGGAAGGAGTCGGGTCCTGCGAACGTCAGACAGCTAGCTCGACTACTCCAATAATACGCTGAAGCAGCAACTAGCTCAGCTAAGCTCCCAAAAATACCTGAATCTGCACCCATGGTGCAGGGAGTAAAGTGATTACTTCCAACTCAGCGGGTAATAAGAGTAAATAATGCTGAGAATAAAGAAACCACATAAGAGCACTCCTTCACAATTTCCACCAGTGTATCTGGTCAACAAGGCAAATAACATATGTATGCCAGTGATATATGAGTGCTAAATGTCATGCCACGTAGTACAAACAGAAACCAATGCATGAATGCAATGTAATGCACATGACCACTGCGGCGTACAANATGAAAATATGCACAGTATTGCCAAGACAGTGAAGTTTTCCTAAAGGTTCTGCAGCCTCTCGAGGATAAATACAGACGTCACCGTACCGATCCGCGAGACTCTACTAACCGACTCATGACTCATGAGGCCTAGTAACCTAGGCTCTGATACCAACTTCGCCAAAACAGGCTAACTTCTTCACCGGACCTCCAAAATTACTTCCGATTGCGCTCCTAAGACTTAAATCATCACCCGGAGCTAACCAAATCAAAGAAATTCAATTCCAAGCCCTCTAACTCACAAGTCAACATCCGGTTGACTTTTACAACTTAAGTCTTCTTAAAAGAGACTAAGTGTCTCATTTCTTAATAAAATCACTCCAATTAAATTCTAATGCACCCAATACCGATAATGAAACATAAGGGAGCAGAAAATGGGAAGAACGAGGTAGTTACTCATGAGACAACGGGTCGGGTCGTTACATCCTCCCCAACTTAAACCAACGCTCGTCCTCCAGCGTACTCGGAGTTGTCCTAGAAGCTAACCGATAGCTGAATAACTTTACCATGCATATAAACCGGGGTGCTACCATGTCACCCTATCTCGTACAGGTCTGACAACACAATATAGCTGAAATTTCACAATCTATCTAGTCCATAAACCATAGAACTACATTTCACCTTCTGAAATCTTACACAAGATCAGAGCCTCACATTTTTACTCAAGATAAACCTGAACTAGCTGTATTAACCCATACCTGCAACCTCGGCTGCAATCATATGATATACCACATAACTAAAACACATGCAGCGATACTTCCATTCATAATAGCTGCCCACGACAACCAAATATCGATAGAAAACCCTTTATTAGCTAGAGTCTTATTCCAACACTTTCATATATTGCCAATGGTAAATAAGACACGCGATAAACCATATCCATTCCTCAGGTCACCCATATATAAAGCTATTTCCCTGTTGACTAATGCCATAATACAATTTTTGAGCCAAACCTCGATATGAACTCTCTAATCAGCTGACATCACATCTGTTCGCATTCATTTATGACTCCAACGATTATTTCAAATTTAACGCACCACTCTAGATGGGTTTAGAAAGAAGGGTATAGAGGCTCAAGATAATTCAACGTGGGTTAAAGAGCTACAACTTTCGGAATCATATTTCTTGCAACAACCATATCTTCTGCCCCAGTTTCATTCTTGGGGATTCTTGGACTTTTCTTTTGTTGTGACTGAACCTCAGTGAGGATGCCTACGTACCCTTTCGGGATCAAGTCGAACGTAGTTCATGCAACTACATTTGTTGTTACGATCTTTCCTTCTTCCACTTCTTTTCTTTTCCTTTCTTTTCTTTTTCTCTTTTTTTTCTTTCTTTTTCTTTTATTTTCTCTTCTTTTCTTCTTTTCTTCTTTTTTCTTTTCGTTCTTTTTCTTTTCTCTTTTGCTTTTTTTTATATATTTTTTTTCTTCTTTCTTTTCACTATTTTTCTCTTGTTTCTCCACTTACTTCCCCATTCGAGCTTGCGAGTCTTATTATTGATTTCGAAAGAGGGGTAGGCAAGAGAAATAATCGAGGCTCAAAGGGGCAACAAAGGATAAAGTGTTTGGATAGCAGAATAAAATGCCTTCGTCATTCCAATCTCCCAAACATGCCAAGTACAAACTACGCAGTTAAACAATGCTGAGGAAAACACATATAACATCTTTTTGAGTGACTCACACATTTACCTTCTGTATTTGTCAATTACCTAACACCATTGGACAACAATCTCGATACCAGAACGGTCCCTGTAGACTTGGGGAAAACTTGCTTTTGATTTCAAACCGATGTGGTATGATGCATTTCAACAGTATTTCTTTACGTTCTATCTGTCCCTAGTTTCACTTGATTCGGACTTCAAAGTGTTCCAATATATTCTTATTTCCCTCAAGTGCCCTTACATCTTCAACATTGTTTCATTATTTCGTTACTAAACTGACTTTTAAAACAGACTGAGAATTATGCATGCATGTAATGTCGCTAGAACCAGCATGAAAAGAATTGTAAAAGGAGAAGGGCACCAAATAAAATGACTAGAAATGGCGGGAAACAGAGAATTGTATTATACTGACGGTGAAAGGGTTGAAACAACAACACAAGCAAACGAAACTAGTTATAGCCCTTGAACAAACCTAGACGGCACTAAACAAGCTATTATGACTAAACAAAGCAAAAGTGAAAGGATAGAAGGGATTGAATCACAAGACAATGTCCGAATTACAACCCTGAAATAACCCGGACACCAGAAATGACAACAAAATAAACCACCAAAACTCCAGGAGATGGAGCGTCTTCCCAATTACCAAGCATGGCATCTTAGCCACTGAATTTCACACCAAGATTGCTGGAACTTT
>MU771236.1:24456-61351 GCA_026770625.1 Nicotiana glauca | reverse complement strand
TATATATATATATATATATATATATATATATATATATATATATATATATATATATATATATATATATATATATATATATATAATAATGGTTGGTAAGGTTTTTGGAAACATAGAGTTGACTAGTTAATAGTCACAAAATTCTGTCTTTTTTAGTTTTATGATTCCGTGGTTCCCTAAAAAAAAACAACTTCATACTTAGGGTTCAAATCCGTAACTTTTGGTTAAGGATGAATGAATACTTATTAGTACAATCCTAGTTGGTCACAAAATTTTATCTTCAATAAATTTTTCTGTATTTATAGGTAGTTAATATCGTAAAAATTGCACGGGGCACCCTATTTGGTCGCCCCCATTTAACCTATACCTATTTTTTTAAAAAACTTTTAACTTGTACCCACTTTTTAAACAACTTCAGCTCATTTCTCATTCTCCTTCGTTTTATTCCTCTTTTTTTTTTCCAGTTATTAGTTTTAGTGCAAAAGTTGACCTTTTTTTTCCAGTTTTAATCTTTATGTAGTAAATACAAGTATGAGATGCTATTTTTATTAAGAACACTATGAATAATCTACAAGATAAGATGAGGTATTAGTTAGATTTGTATCTTTGTTTTGTTCCAATTGTTTTCATTGTTACGTGCAGAAAATTGGATGACCTTGGTCATCATAGAAGTGTCAAGAAATGTAAAGAGAAATTAGAAAACGTTTACAAGTATCACAGAACTAAAGATGGTCGTGCTTGTCGTAATAGTTGAACCAGAGGATACAATAGCTGCAGTGAAAGCATACATTCAAGAGGAAAAAAAGGATCTTTTTTAAGAAAACTTCAGCTATACAAAAACTTCAGCTAGAGCTGAAGTTTTCCAGTTACAACACAAAAACTTTAGCTCTAGAGCTGAAGTTTCCCTGTTACAACACAAAAACTTCAGCTCTAGAGCTGAAGTTTCCAATTACAACACAAAAACTTAAGAAGTTCGCTAGTTACAAAACAAAAACTTCAGCTCTAGAGCTGAACTTCAACCCCGACTACTAGAATGCTGAAGTTTTGAGTGATTGCTTTTGCTACTTCAGCCCCGTGTGCTGAAGTTATGCGATCAAGATAAATCTGTCGTAGTAGAGTCTATGTGTATTCGCTTATTCGGTTTGATTTTGCGTTATTTCGATTTTTGATTCTTTTGGTTTGTAAATATGCAAGTTAATACGAATCGAAAGAAAAAAAACACCCATTTTACATGCATATAAGAATACGGCAGCTATGCTTCTTGGTGATGTGCTGAATAAGATGCCAAAGATCAAAATTCCTCTTGAAGAATCTTTAGACTATATAAGTTGGTATTGAACTATTGATGATCGCAGATACTGTGTAGGCTTCAGATACTGAAAACTACTCAATTAGGATTTCATTTCCAGTGCCTGTTTTCTGGTGAAGCGTTACCTTTCCAATTGGTGTCTTTTGCTTAATGCAAAAAGAGTTATCATGACAGTAAATAACACCTCACCAAGGTTAAATTACCAATGGTAATATTATAGGAAACTTTTGGGAATTATGTTAGTAGAAGCTTGAAAAGAAGATTGGATTTTCAGATTGAACTATATAAGTTGGTATATAGTTCATGGATTGATAATTGCTTGCTTGGTTTGACAAGAACATGACCTGTTTCAAGCTAAAATTTCCTAAACAAGTGTGTAGTATCAGTTGCCGATCATATTCTATGGCAAAGCTTATACTCAACCAAATCCAGTAGCAACAGAACTTACCAAAGCGATGCAAAAACTTAAGCTCTAGAGCTGAAATTTTCCAGTTACAACACAAAAATTTCAGTTCTAGAGCTGAAGTTCGCTAGTTACAAAACAAAAACTTCAGCTCTAGAGCTGAACTTCAGGCCCGACTACTAGAATGCTGAAGTTTTGCGTGATTGTCTTTGCTACTTCAGCCCCGCGTGCTGAAATTATGCGAAAAAGCGAGTACGCTTATAATTTTTTTTGGAAAGCGGACATAAGTTAAAATGTGACACAAAAAATGGGTATAGATGCAAAGGCCCGTTAATATCGTTATGGGCCAGTGCATTAATTTTCAGCAAACCCATGTGGCTTGTTTTAGAACATTACTGAACTCATTTTTTTATATATATAGCCAAAGGTGCTGAAACCTTTTTTTTACAATAGATGAAGAAGATTTCAGAACCCTTCATAACATATAGTATAACTAATTATTAAAGGAGCTGAAGAAAATCACATCAAAGCAAAATGTTCCTAATTTTTATAGTACTTTTAACTGTTTCTCAAGTCAGTGCACAATTTTTAATAGTCAATACGACTATACTTCACAGTGCAATTGAAAAGGGAGCCGGTAAGAATTTAATTTAATTTAATTTTGAATCATAGAAAAATTAAACGTAATACTAATTAATATTATTTTACTCTTTTCTATGGTAATATCAGTCTGTTTGGATGGAAGTCTTCCTGCATACCTGATTGATAGAGGAAATGGCTTTGGAATTAATAATTGGCTTGTTCACATTGAGGTTAGAGCTAAACTTTTTTTTTTTTTTTTTTTTGAAATTAAATTATATACGCTAACAGTATAAAAAATATTCAGGGAGGGGGTGGTGTTCTACGATCTCAGAGTGCATCGAACGCACTGGTACTAGGTATGGATCATCAATACACATGGAGGATCAATATTATTTTCAAGGAATTTTAAGCAACAATCCTAACGAAAATCCAGGTAGTTATTAGGTTACATGCAAAAAAAAAATTATTTTTTTCACGTTGAGATATTTTTAGATTTCCTAACTAATAAAAATCTAATTTTTTAAATTTTTTTAGATTTTTTCAACTGGAACAGAGTAAAGATTAAGTATCGCGATGGAGCATCTTTTATCGGTGACGTTGAAGAAGTTGACCTAGTAAGTAAAAATATTTTTTCATATTAGCGGCTAGAAATTTTGTGTTAATTGTAGTTTTTGTATGTTGAAAGTGACAAATATTTTATTAACTAGGTTACAGGACTCCACTTCAGAGGGGCAAGAGTTTTCCTTGCCATCATGGAGGATTTATTATACGAAGGAATGTGGAAAGCTGAAAATGTATATTTTTACAAATTTATTTGGAAAAAGAACTCTTTTATCCCGAAATTAAATATGTTATTAACGTCAACTTATATGTCATTGACGTCGACTTTGTCACTTAATTGGTACTATAATAGAAATAGAAATCAATTAAATAACTAATGAGCCCGTTTGGATTAGCTGTTTGTAAATAACTTATAAATTTAAAGTGCTGAAACTGATTTTTAAAATAAGTATTTACGCGTTTGGATAGAAGTCCTGAACTGATAATACACAGTTGACGTGTTTGATTAAAAAGTGCTGATAAACTATTCTTTTGTTAAAATGACTAAACTACCCTTGGATTTTTTTTCAAAAGATTATAAATTAAAAAATTTCTTTGTAAAGAAAAGAATTAACAACGAATATGGAATGAAGAGACAGTCAATAAATTTATTTTGGGAAAAGTATTTTGTGAATTAGAAAATATTATTAAGGATAAACTAGTAAAAATGTTGGTCAAACTAAAAGTGATTATAAGCTGAAAAACCATAAGTTGGGGGTGACCAAATTATGACTTATAGCTAATTTTAGCTTATAAACACTTGGTATAAGTACTTTGGATGTTTACCAAACGCGTAGATAAGCCAAAAGCTGCTTATAAACCAGTTTGACCGGCTTATAAGCTTAGTCAAACACTTAGTCTTAACTTCTTCCTCCTTGATATAATTTCATGATAGGCAATTTTGAGCGGAACTTCAGCAGGGGGATTAACTGCAATACTACATTGTGACAAGTTTAGAAGTTTTTTCTCTTCAAATGCTAGAGTTAAATGCATTTCTGATGCAGTTTTTTTATAAATATGTAAGTTTTATTCATGAAATGTGAGAACTTTTGTTATATATAATTAACATTCTTGTTAATTACTGATTATTAATTTTATGAGTTTATGAAGAAAAACTATCCTAGGGGAACCACATATTGAGCAACTATATGATAGAGTTGTTACATTGCACGTAAGACGTTTTTTATTACTAATTTAACTTATTAATACACTATATATATATATATATATTGTCTGTGTTTTGGGATTTAATTAGGGATCAAGCAGGAACCTGCCACGATCTTGCACCAGCTCCTACTTAGATCCAAGTTTGGTAAGATAAAGTAATTTCTTTGTGCAAGAAAACTGACCCCTTTATTTATTTATGTATTTTTAAAAATTTGGTTTATTTTTATTTTTTGTACAACTTTTCACTAGTACACTATACGATTATTTGGCAGTGCTTCTTCCCTGAATATGTAGTACAACATATTCGGACACCACTTTTCGTTATTAATTCTGCTTATGACTCTTGGCAGGTTAGAAATATATATTCGTATTACTATTATTTATTTATTATAACCAAATTATTTTCCTTCGGATTATAAATGAATTTCCCTTTTGGTTGATCTTTAAAAATAACAGCTTGATTCCTTATAATGAGTGGACATACTGCAAGAAAGATATAAATGTATGCTCACCAAGTCAAATCCAAACTCTCCAAGGTCAGTACCAATTCATGGGATTAATTAATATTTTTCTCTTTTAACCTAATTCATGTGATAAAATTTTAAAAAAGGCTGACAATTAATCCTCTCGTACAGCTTGTGTGGATGGTTGTTACATGTTATATTATATCATATTGTTATTTTAAATATATTATTAGTTTTGATTGTTAGTTAAAAAATTTATTATATATATCGTATTGTTAAATTCGTAGTTACGTAACGACGAAAAGTGTTATTTTATGGAACGACCGATTTGGAGTGGTTGTGTCATCTTGTTATTTTTTTCCTCTCATTTTCCCTTTCCTTATTATAAAGTAATCTTATTTTATCGTTTACCCTTTTTTTATATAATAAGTCTACCTCTCATACCTTACTTTTGCTTTATACACATTACAAGTTTATTCTTCATGTTATTGGCGCATGACATCTTAAAACGACAACAAACAATATAATCTATCCAAATATTATATACATCAAAACGATACAGTGCAGTGCAATACGATAATATACGATACATAAGAAATATCCAAACAAGCTATTCGTTTAACTAAAACTCTCTCCCTCTCCCTCTCTATATGTTGATCTTGAATTATTGTTTTCAGATTTCAGGGTAATATTTATAAGGGCAATAATAAATGGAATAAGACCAACTTCAGCTAGTGGATATTTCATAACCTCCTGCCATTCCCAACAAAGGCATTGAAACACCCAGCTATTGGTTCTACCCCAACTCTTCTACATTGGCTAATAAGGTCATTTTATGTTTGCTTTTTACCATTAATCATTAATTTTCCTTTTATTTTTAAAAAAATTCCCTCTGTTTTCTTTTGAAGATAATTTTGAGACTTGCTCATTATATTATTTATACAGGCTATTGCTCAAGCAGTTGGTGAGTGGTTTTTCGTTGAGAGTATTAGATTCCAAGAAATATCTTGTCCTTATCCTTGTGGAAAATTTTGCCAAAGCTAGGAACTTGGAGAGGATGTTCATATTTTACGCGTACTTCTGATATTTGTTTCTTTAATTTTACTTTGTTTTTAATGATTAATCCTACTCATGTAATTATGGGAAGTATATCAAATCACTTGAGATTGATTAAAATTGTTAGTTAAACTTTATTATGTTATTGTAAATTGGTATATATAGTTGTTTCATATTTTCTTTAACATATGAGAAAAATTTACATTCCCTCCTTCCATATTCATGAGCTCAAACTTTCGAACAGACGAGAAAAAAATGCTAAAACCAAAGCTAACAATCCGAAACTCCCCTCAACACCATTTGATGCTATCGGTTGAAAATTAAGTTTTGATGATTAATAAATTTCTGTCTGCATGAGTTTAAGACCGTGGGTCTAGTGGTGATTCTTGTGCAATATTAATTAATCCTAGCAAGGATAGGATTTACTTTCGCGCCAGCTAATAATGTATTTTAGTTATGCCGACTTGTCAGTCGGGTGATATTATCAGAGAATCGTGATTGCTTGAGTTTAGACCAAGAATTGTTTTTGGTAATTAAACTTTTATTACCACGTAAATATTTACAATTATAGCAAACACTAAGTTTGGACATATAGCCCCAAACTTAGTACATTTCATCCTCTCTAACTACATTTCTAAGGGTAAAAGTTTAGCTTTTCCAGCTCTTTCCTTAAACTAACATGTCTATGACCTATACAGTGTATTTCTTATATTATCTACCTGGTAATGTCTTCACTGCTTCTCTTTTCTTGCTGAAATACTTGTCGATTCCTTTCCATCCATAGCTGGTATACTGCACCTGTAATACTCATCTTGTAAATCATGATTTTTGAACCTTTGCCTTTCACATATTTTATTGCCCATTTGAGCTCCTCATCCCAGCCTTTTATCCTTCGTACAAACCCCATCCATGATAAAATTTTCCCCCAGATTTCTACTGTAAATGTACATGCTAAGAAAATGTGTTGCTGGACACATAGTGGACAGTTTTGATTAACTTGTAGCCCCTAATTGTTCAATCTTTCTTTGGTGTATAGCTTCCCCTGCACTGCAAGATACAAATATCTCCATCTTGGGCAGCCTTTGTTGTTGCATAATAATCTGCTCCAGTTCTCTCTTGAAAAACTCCTCTAAGTTGATTGTACAATCTCATGATAGAGAATGTTTCTGTCATTAACCCCTTTCCAATATCCAACCTAGCTTCATTTATATATTTGCCAGTCTGCAGTATCTTCCTAACAATCTATGAAGCTTGCTTCACATCCACTTGCTATGGAATCTTTCCTTTTATGTAGTAGACATGCACCCACCTTATCCACAATTTATCCTTCTTCTTACAAATATTCCATAAGTGTTTTAATAGTGCTGCTCTATTCCATGTACCAAGCTCAGTAATACTTAATCCACCTTTAGATTTCGGCCTACACATTTTATCCCAAGCCACCAATGATTTTATATTTGCATTAGTGTCACCAGTCCAGAGAAATCTCCTGCAAATACCTTCAACCAACTGAATAATTTTCTTTGGCATTGGAAAGATCTGCGACCAGAAAGTTTGAATGGCTATTAACACACTCTTTATCAACTGTAGCCTCCGTAACTTAGGAATTTCACTGTCCATTGCTTAACTCTCCCCAGCATTTTATCTAGTAGAGGGTGACATTGGTTTAAGGAAGTTCACCAATGGTAAAATCAGTAACCTGAATAATTTCCTACCGCACTGCTATTGGAACTCCACCAAAATACATGAAACTTTTACTTTGGTTTTCAACAAGGCCTGAAGCTTTTGAAAAGCTATTGAAACATTCATATAGTAGCTGTATAGATATCACATCACCTCGACAGAACAGTAACAATCATCTGCAAAACTAAGCTGGACAATACTCAATTTTTCTCAACTTGGATGGTAGTTAAAGTTAGGCTTCTCCTTCAATTGTTTCAGGATTCTAGTCAGATATTCCATTGCTAGTACAAACAATAATGGAGATATTGGGTCACCCTACCTCACCCCCCCTTTTCCTTCAAATAACACAGTACCATTAATAGTGATGGAGTATGACACAGTTCTGATGCATTCCATAATCCATCCTATGAATATCTTAGAAAAATACAGTCCAGTTAATACTTGCTCCAGAAATACCCATTCAAGTGAGTCATATGCCTTTTGTATGTCAATCTTGATCATGCATCTAGGTGAAACCCCTTTCCTACAATAACCTTTTATTAAATCATGACTGAGTAGAACATTGTCTATCAAGCCTCTACCTGGAACAAAAGCTATATGGCTCTCATCCACCAGTGTATTCATCACTTGCCTCAATCTGTTTGTTAGCATTTTGGATATGATTTTATATAGTGTGATGCAGCATGAGATTGGTCTATACTCTCTTATTGAAATTAGGTTCTTTACTTTAGGAATAAGCGTAACTGTTGTATTATTGATTGGCGTGAACATTTTTCCAGTAGTAAAAAATTCTAGTACTGTATTTATAATTTCATCTCCAGTAGTGTTCCATTCTTTCTTAAAGAAACATGCATTAAAACCATCTCCTTCCGGTGCTTTCATGTCATCTATTCCCTTTAGTGCATCAATTACATCTTTTTTTGTGAAAGGGGTTATAAGCTGCAACTGCTATCTTCTAATGAGTACTGCTCCATTCCATATCCCGCCAGGATAAATAGCTAGTATGCTACCATTTGCAATTCCTAATAGATGCGTTTAAAACCCAACCACTTCAGCTTCAATGCTCTTACCATCTGTCAAGACATCTCCATTGTTATGAATGAGCTCTTTGTAATTTGATTATGTGCTTTCCTTCCTTTCATGATAGCAAAGAAGTAGGCACCATTAGTATCTCCCAACTATAATCATTGTATTCTTGATTTTTGCTTATATATGGACTCCTCAATCTTATCCCACTTCTCTAGTTGTAATACCAATTCCTTCTCTTTGTGAAACAAATCATTTGGTGCATTAGTTGTCTTCATTTTTTCTTGTATGTCATCCAACTCTTTTCTGATAGTACTTATCTTCTTTGTGATATTCATGAACTCCTTTGTGTTTAACTGTTTCAAAGCCTCTCTTACAGTTTTCAAGTTCTTCCATATAGCTTCCGTACCCCCATCCTTCTCATAATCTTCCCAAAGTCAAGATGATCAGCCATACAATTATAAAATTTAAAGGGACTTTTCTTGTTATCACAATTTGCCTCTATCTCAATCCTCAGTGGACAGTGATTTGAGAACAGAAGATTCATTATTTGAACTTGTCTAGGAGGCATATTAATCATCTAGCTATCATTAACAATTGCTCTATCAATTATACAATACACATGGCCATTTGTCCATGTATATGTCTTGCCCACTGTAGGTATCTCTGCCAGACTACAATCTTCTATTACTTCTTTGAAATCCTTTGTTTCATTATCATGTAATTCTCTACTATGGATTCTGTCATCAGCCCTCAGTATTGATTTAAAATCTCTCATTAGCAACCATAGTCCCATGCTTTGCCTTGCTATATTTCTAATTATTTCCCATAATAATTTCCTATCTTGCACACTATGTAGCCCATATATTGCTAAAAAATAGAACTCCTTATTATTCTTCAGAACTTTTACAGTACCATGTATAACTTGGGAATATCTCTCCAACACTGTATAATTCAGTACATTTGGAATCCATATTACCCAAATTCCTCCTTTATATGAACTTGACACATTGTGACACCATTTCCTTCCTGGCAGTAGCTTTTCAATGACCTTATCTGCTTTTGTATATTTTTCTCTATGCTCATATATTTCTATCATATCTACCTTATTTTCCTTCATAAACACCTTTAACTCCTTGTGGTATGAACACTTAATTGAAACCCCTTACATTCCATGTGACTATCATGTTAATATTGCTAAAGTATTTTGTTTCACCCTCTCCACCTCCACCTCTATACTTGTACTGCATTCAACTGTTCCTCTTATGGTTTGTTCTTGTCTTGCTTCCACTAGACTGTTGAAGCCATTCAGAATTGTTATGTGTTGCTCAGATTCTAGTGCTTTTTGTCCTTTTGCTGCAGATTTACTCTTTACTTGTTGCCACATATCACCACTTTCCCCTTCTTTGTATTAGTCACTTGCTGCTCATTAGTTCTTAGTGGTATTTCCCGTTGTTGTTGGCTTTGTAATCTAATTTCATTATTGATAGGCTTTCATTCTGTCATCTGCTTTGTCACTGTCTTGTGTTGTTGTTGGCCTTTTTTCTTATCCACCCCTGCTATATTAGTCTGTTTTTGTTGACAGTTATGGCCTATTTGCATACACCTTGAGCAATATGTTAGTTTTCAGTCATACCATATCTCTCATGCCATGATTCTGCCCTTTGGATCTTTTACTTTAATAATGGTTGGAAGCTCCTTAGTAACATCAACTTCCACCAAAACCCTTGCATATGAAATTCTCTTAGCATTTGAAGTGCAATCATTAACATATATTGGCTGGCCTAAACCACTACTAATTTTACTTAGAGGTAAGTTAGGCAATTTGATCCAAATGGGATTTTTTTTCAAATCCTAAGCATCAAAGTCAAAATCAGCAGTCCATGCCTTCATAATTACTGGTCGATTGTTGAGCATATGACACCCTGAGTACATCATCATATCCTTCTCCTCCAAGCGTGAGAACTTAATCACAAAATACCAATATTATGATAGTATATTTTTGGTTTTGTTGTGAATTTTCCCTATCCTGCTACAAATCTCTCCATAGCCCCAATAGAAGGTGATCTACCTATAACATACACTATTGAAATATATTTCCATTTGTGTATTTCACTACCTATATTCTCTTGCACCAATTCTACAATCACCTCTCCCTTAACGAGTGTAGGCAGTATAAAATTCAGATCCATACATTGTTTTGCCAATATGTTCTCCTTCCTACTTTTTGTTCTAATTCCAACTGTAATTTTCATTGTGCACCTCCATTTTGAGTTACTGTTTCATTGGCATTTCCACTTTGAACAGTCTTCGAGTTCAGATCTACATCTTGAATATGTTTTTGTTCAGGTTCTTTTGAGCTTATATCCTTCTGCATGTGAGTCAGAGTTGTCCATGTAACAGCTGGTGTTCTATTTCCTCCACTTCGAGCTGGTAGGGTTGGCCATATCTCCAGATTCGATGTTGCATGCTCCTTTCCTTTGTTTACTGATGTTTCCTCGACTAATTTCCTTTCAATTGTAATGTTATTAACCTTGACCCCTGCTTTGATCGATGAAACAATACCATCACCTCCAGTTACAAGGGGTTTTAGTGTTACCATTCTCACAACTTGCAAGTTCCTTCCTTCCATGGAGCTGCTGTCTTCCTCAATCATCAACTTAGTAGCCTTTGACGGCCCTTCTGGTGCTCTCCCCATTCTGTTGAGCGCAGGTTAGAAATTCACACTAAAGTGTGCCGAGAGAGAAAGAGAAGAGAAAAGATGTGTTCATAATATTTAGACCAAGATTTAAGGACGCAATTATAGAAGTAAAGCAAAATCTTTTCAATTCATTATTAGGTAGCATTAGGAGATTCGTTTTTACTTGGTCAACACTAATCCCTAACCCTGGCCACCTACTATGTATCCATATATATAATATGGTTTCATTTTGCAAAAAGTTTTGGCGCACCACTACTCGAAACTACCTAAAACCGTCCAAAAATATCGACCAAATTCGGTCGAAAAACTAAAAAAATGACCTATTTTCGTTCGACTTAAATTCGTCGAAATTAAGCTGGGCGGTAATTAATATTGACCGAAGTCTGTCGCAATTTTCGACCAATTTTGGTTGGTCAATAAAATTTCATAAGCTACCAAAGAAGAAAAAAATTTCGAAAAACCTGACTGAAGTCGGTCGGTATTTTAATTATACAATTAAAAAATACACCATCTGGAATCGAACCGGGATCTGTACTGTGGCAGTATATTATTCTACCACTAGAACATTTATATATTTTGATTTAAGATTATCTTTTATTTTATTTGTACTTTTAATTGCATTTTAGCGTGAAAATAATCTACCGATTTTGGTCGGTTTTATTAAAAATATAAAATTACCGACCGAAATTGGTTGATTTTTTCAAATGACCGACTGAAATAACCCACTGATTTTGGTCGGTCTTTTGAATATTAGTTTTTAATTTTTATATGAAAAATCGACCAAAGTTGGTCGGTTTCTTGAAAAATAAATTTCGCGGGGCGTCAAAATAGTTTCCTGCATTGTTGCGCCAAAAGAACCGATTGAAGTTGGTCGGTTTCGTAAAAGAAAATTGAAAAATAAAATCGATTGGTTTGCCGCGGCCGGTTTTGATTGAATTTCTAGTAGTGCACCTACATAAAGAAAACTGAGAGATCCTTCACATGAGCAGTAATATTGCAACAACAAGAGCAAGACAAATTAAAGAACTTAGATCTAGTCATTAAATTAAGTATAGTATAGTTTTTCTTGATCTTGTTATTCGTGATTTTAATTGTAATCTTACAAATTTTTTGTAGAACAAATTTGTAAAAACATATTATGTGACAATCTTTCTGTTCTAGACTAAGAAGGTTTGGAGCGTGCAACTACAATCATCCAAATTGTAGGCTGTTTGAGTGACTAAATTTAGTCTCTCAGATTATAAAAGAGTTTTGTAACTTGAAATTGCTCGTTGTTTTAGTGAAGTTTGTGAGAAAAAATTTCAGAGTAAGGCTGTGAATTTTACTCCCTTGAGCAATGAGGTTTTATATGTAAAAGTTCATATCTTATTTATTTTTCCGCATTTATTGGCTATAGGAACTACAAGAACCAATTCAAAAACCTGATTCTCGGGAAAACATATATTTCTGGTTGAAAATTTTAATTGGTAATTAATAGACTATTCATTCCCTACAGTGCATAATTCGTACACTAAACTAGTACATTCAAAAGCACGCGCGCGCACACACACACCAACAAAAAACTAATTGGATTATGAAGAGATGGAACATAGGCTACAGGTTAGGAATAAATTGCCGCCGAAGCCACTGAATTCTACCAACAGTTGTTTTCTCACTCTAATCAAATGGTTAACTTCAATAAATTATCTTGTCATCTAAAACTAATCTCTACAGAGGAGAATAACATGCTAATCTTAGAACCCTCTGAGAAGAAATTAAGAGAGGTGGTCTTTTCATTGTATACGGATTCATGTCCTGGTCCTGATGGCTTTAATGCCATATTCTATCAGTATTATGGAATATCATTAAAGAGGATCTTCTTAGGATGGTTAGAGCCTTTCTTCCATGGATTCAATTCCTAAATCTCTTACTCACACTTCTCTGATTATGCTCCCTAAAATTGACAATCTAGTCACCATGTCTGACCTTAGACCTATCAGTCTTGGTAATGTTTTATGTAAAGTTATTTCTAAACTATTGAATAGAAGACTTGCTCCTCTACTACCTAACCTTATCTCACCAAATCAATCTAGTTCTATTAAGGTTAGGTTAATAAGTGAGAATGTTATATTAGTCCAGGAGTTGGTGCATAACATTCCTAGGTCTAATAAGGATAATATGTAGCTTTTAAGCTAGACATGTTTAAAGCTTATGATAGAGTCTCTTAGCCTTTTTTTTATCAGATTCTTAGAGCATTAGGATTTGGTGAACTATGGATTGATATGATATAGAGGCTGTTGTCAAACATCTGGCACTCTATCAATATCAACAGAGTTAGGAAGTGTTTTTTCCATTCCATCAGGGGACTTAGGCAATGGGATCCCCTATCGTCCTTATTGTTTGTTCTTTGTGCAGAATTACTTTCAAGGATGTTGAACCAATTTCTTGAACAAGCTGACTTTGTTCCATATTCAATGGATAAACTAGGACCTATGATTATACATTTGGCTTATGCTGATGACACTATACTCTTCACATACGGAGATATGGAATCCATCAGATTTATGATGCAATGCTTACACACATATGAGGATATCTCTGAACAGCTGGTGAACAAAGAGAAATCAGCTTTCTTGGTGGCTCCTAATGAAAGTCAGAATAGTATTGAGGATATCATACTAGGTTTTAACATAAGTTGTTCCCATTTACATATCTCAATGCCCCAATTTATGTGGGGAGGAGAAAATTTGTTACTTCAATGATATGGTGCCCAAGATTACCAACATGATACAGGATGGAACAACATGTTATTATCCCCTGGAGGAAAGGCTGTTTTGATAACGTCTATCCTATACTCTTTACCTATGCATATTGTGGCCCAAGTAAAGTTTATTTTGATGGTTGACAAAGGAACTCAAGCATGAACTAGATCCATACACAATGTACACAGATACGGGCAGATTCGAGCGTAAGGGATGCGCATGAAGGAGATAATCTTAAGTTGTTATAACTGATATCTCCTGATCGAAAAGGTTGCATAAATGATAAGGAGAATAACTCCTTATTTGAAGAGAACTTTATCCAAGATAAGGGAAGGGTTATAAGTTGAAGATAACTAGAACTCTTCCACCAAGGAAGAGTAAAGCATTGGAACTCTGGTTGTCTCCTATTCTGCTAACTTTATATATTTTAGGATGTTCTCACTTTACAAGCACATACAAAAGTTGAAGTTAAACATGAGTTGAGAGAAAAATAGCAAGGAATTTTTCAAGCAACTCTTGTGTGATTCAAATGTGCGAACCTTAAGCTACATGAACTGGATAGAAGAACCAGTTCCAAGTGTCTGTCTTTTTTTTCTAGTTTCATTATTGTAGGTGTTTTCAAATTGTACCTTTCAGCTTTATCTAGAAGCAATTATATTAGGTACTCTGAGTATTCAAGTTAGAGTTAACTTGAAGTTGTAGCAATAGTTAGAGGTTGGTTGCCACAACGGGATTAAAGGTAATCCTTAGGTTTATAAAGAGTTTTGTAAATGCTGTTTTGGCTCAGTGATTTCGTGAAGTATTGGGAAAAATCCTACTAAGTAGTAGGTCGTAGTTTTTCACCTTTTGAGTTGGGGTTTTTCCATGTAAAAATACTTGTGTTCTTTACGTTCTGCATTTATCATTTTCGCAACAGTAGTATAAAAACACATAGAAGAAAGATGTCCTTCTGTAATTTGTACACGCGAAAATTGGACACCATACAAATCACCCCCTCCCCCTCTTGTGTGGCATTGAATTATAAAATATTATTTGGTATCAAAGAAGGTTATTCTTGAAGAGACTTACAACTTAGGAGAAGTACAACATGAGTGCACCTGCTAAAAACTAGAAAAGACAATCCACTGCTAGGCTACCACTCTTTAATGACAAGTACTACTCTTGGTAGAAGAACAGGATGGGAGGTCACATTGTAGGAGATGACTATGAGCTATGGGACATCGTCATCGATAGTTCACTGGCTACCATGAAGAAGAATACTGAAGTGAGTAGATGTGCCAAAGACAAGATCAGATTGCACAACTGAGGACTTGAAGAAGTGAGAGAAGAATGCTAAAGCCAAGAAATGGTTTGTTTGTGGAATTGATCTGAATGAGTACAGCAGAATCCAATGCTGTACCACTGCTAAGCAAATTTGGGACACACTGCAAGTGGCTCATGAAGATACACCTCAGGTGAAGAGATCCAGAGGAACTCTAATGTACTCTCAGTATGAGAGCTTTGCTATGAAGGAAGGAGAAACCATTCAAGAAATATACACAAGGTTCACTACACTGACAAATGAGATAAAATCTCTTGGACGGATTATTCCTGAAGAAGAAAGGGTCGAGAAGATACTGCCGAGAGTTTTGCCTATCATTTAGGATAGCAAAACCACTGCCATCTAGGAATCAAAGAATATTGCCACTCTTCCACTGGATGAATTAATTGGAAATCTTACTGCCTATGAACTTAGGAGACCATGAAGATGGATATACCTTAGAAGGAAAGGATCTTGGCTCTCAGAATCACTGAAGGTTCTGATATGGAAGATGATAAAATGGCTATGATCAATAAAGATTTCAAGAAGTACCTGAGGAGAAGAAAGGCTTTTTCAAGAAGTGGAAGCTACAACAAATCAAAAGCTCCGGCGAAGCAAACCAATGATGGCTGCTACAAGTGTGGAAAGGCTGATTACCGCATCAAGAATTGTCTGTTGTAGGAAATTGAATGGAATAATGAAATAGCTAAACGAAAAAATAGGAAGAAGGAACATGTTTAACCCAAGAACAACAACAACAAAGGATCAACCAAGGATATGGTCGATGCTTGGGAGATAGTGCAGATGAAAGTTTATATGATGATGATTATGAACGAGCACTTATATCCATTAGAGAATCTGATGAAGAAGTTGCGGTAAGTGTCTCTCACATCAAAGACAAGTTTAAATTTTGTCTAAAGAAAGTTTATCTAAGTTGCTTCTAGAGCTAATTGATAAATCTGAGGATGTAAATAATGAAAAGGAATAACTATCAAAAGAATGTGTGGTTTTAAAAACTAAATGCAAAAATCTGGAACTTAAGACTAGTGAAACTAAAAGTGAAAATGTTGTGTTAAAGAACCGAGTTAATGAAATTGACACAACTATCCTACAACTTAGATCTAAAAATCTAGAAGAAAATGTAGGAAAAATGAAAGATGAGTCGTACAAAAGAAATGAGCGGATAAGAAGCCTAAAAGAGGATCTAAGCAAAGTCAATCATGAACTAGACAGAACATGTAACTGAAATAGGTCTTCCGATGCACTTTCATGGCTACAAGAACACCATAGTAGCAACAAAAGAGGACTTGGCTTTGGACCCTGCACTTAAGTGGGATCCCAAAAGCAAGTACCTTACACTTCCAGAGAACAAGATTTGCACACATTGTGGTAAAACAGATCACTACAAAAGTGAATGCACTGCAAAAGAAAAAGCAAGTCAAAAGAACAAAGAATTTGATTCATCCTTTTGGCTATAGAAAGGGGCCCAAACATGTTTCGGTTCCTAAGACTAACCCTTGATTTCCTTTGCAGGTCCAAGTGAAGGGGTGCAGCCAAATATGGTACATGGATAGGGGCTTCTCAAAACATATGATAGGAAGCAAGAACCAGTTCCTTTCACTTGAGGACCTTAAAGGAGGTAATGTATCCTTTGTAAATAGAAAAAAGGTACGCACATTGGGGTTAGCAAGGTAGGTAAGGCTGATTGTCACCCTATTGAGAATGTCTGCTTGATAGATGGATTGAAGTATACTCTAATAAGTGTATCATAACTGTGTGATAGAGGTAACTGTTGCGCCCCCTTTTTCCTCGTGAAGTCCGTGTTTTGACATTCATTGGGAACAACTTGTTTCCTTTTGGGAATTGGGTATTTGAAGAGTCACCACCTAACGGATTAAGCTGCATTAGGGCACGTAAAGCTGTTAACTCATATAACTAGTTTGCATTACCAGAGATTAGGGTAAGGGCTCGAAATAACCTTGAGGGGAAGGTGTGAGGCACCCCTCGCGGTCCATAATGTTAGGTACTAGCCAAAATCAATTATGTGAATTACTCATTTAACAGGTAATCAGTCAATGCACACATTTGCAAATAAAGGAAGTTTAGACAGTCTAAGCAAACATATGCAAATTAAGGAAGGGAAGTCCTAAGTTGGTTAGCCTATTGGATCACATCTGTAAAATACCTGGTAAGCCTTCCTCAAATAGAGGGGTTACACGGGCATTAACACTCAAGTCATCATATCCTTTTACTACCCATTACCCCCCTTAGAGGTTATATAAGCGAGTTTAATTAACGAACTCTAAGCGTGCTTTACCTGTCCGTTCCATATTGTCCTGGAGGTGTTAGGACCTCTTGTTTCAGGCGACTCTAGACTTTTTTAAGGTGTCTAAAGGGTAAAATCTAAGCGACAACAAAGAACATGTAGGACTATCCAATAGAGAAACAATTAAGGGGCTTATATTTACCTCCACACATAAGCAAATAAGTGGCACGTCTTAAACATAGATTTAAAGAATTTCAGAAAGTCCTAGAACAGGATATCTATGTGAGCATTAAAAACATAGAATATGCAGCATTGTTTTAAAGCGAAGTGATATAACTGATCAGTTGCCTACTGGTATTAGAGCTTGTTAAACCTGGACACTTTTACGAATGAGCAGAGCATAATTTCATAGTTTTTAGTCCATTAATTACCTTAGGCTTGCCTAGGAATGGGTCTGTATGCAATCATAATTCTGGGAACTAATTAGAACAACTTGAAGTTATTCAGTCCTATAGGCTTGCTGATCTAGGCGATTAATGTTAAAAAAAAGGTAGTTTCATGCATATTTATACTAGAATATGATATCTTGTGTTGGGCTATTTTAAAACCTATGTATAGATAATTATTTATTTAAGCGACATAGATACGATTTAAAGCAAATGCAAATAGAGTCCTAAGGCAAGATTTCTAATGCACAAAGAGAGATGGTCATTTTATTAAGCGTGATTACAGTAGTAATTTAATGATATGATTCCCATGTGACAACAACTTATGCAGAATCAGAAAAAAGAAGTGATGAACTATAAGATGTTTTCTAATATGCAAAGATAATAAACGTGAGTATCCTAAGGTAGGATTTCTAATGCAAATACACAAACCTAAGGCATAATTCCAATTTGCAGATAAGCAAAACATAGTCCTAAAACATGATTTCTATTGCGAATCATAATATAAACCTAAAACAGGATTTCTGCCTGGTTTCCCACAGAAATCATATAGGAACCCTCCTCTTTTTTACTAATTACACCAATATCTATTTACAAAAAATATTATTACAGACCAGGATCAAATGAATTACATAAATAAATGAAAGTATACTATAGGGAGCCCTAAATGAGGCCCAAAGTAAACCTGGGAATTCCAGGCCTTCAATACAGTCTCAGAAGCCAAAGATCTCATAGCCTATAGTGTGTCCTGGTGTGACAAAGTTCCTTAAGGATCTCAAGGGTCCCAGGCAGTTCTTACACCAAGAACTTTTTTAAATAGAGGATTGGTTATGTGCGGTATGGAAAGACCAACCCTGGTGTGCCAGAGTTCAGAGGGATCTTAAGGATCCCTAAGATGTACACACACCGGAGGGGCAGAACCTAATAGTTTAATGGTAAAATGAGAGTGCTTGACATAGTGGTGAAAGACTTAGTAAAACAGTGTAGAGATAATTTTAGAAGTAAAAAGATTTCAAAAATGGAAAATAGTTTTAAGAAGATGCTACGAGTGACACCAGTTTTGAGAAGAATACTAAGAGTAGAAGAACATTTTTTGAAATTATTTCTGAGGAAAGCAAATTCATCCAAACAACAAATTAATCATAAAATACCCAGATTTGCAGACACTTAACAATTAGATTTACCAACATGGGTGAAAGGCGATTGGGAACATATAAAGTTGAAACCACATAAACAGGGGAAACATTTGATACGACTGTCGCACCCCCTTTTTCCCTCTTTGCATTGGGAAATCGTGTTTATGACATTTTGGGTATAGGACAACTCATTCCTTTTGGGAACTAGGTTTTTGCGTTTGAAGAGTCGCCACCTAATGATTTAAGGTGCATTAGGACACCTATGAGGTTCACTTCTAAGTTTTTTTTTGATAACCAGAGATTGGGTAGGGGCTTGAAATTATCCTAAGGGGAAGGTGTTAGGCACCCCTCAGGATCCACTAGTGTGGTTCCCGGCCAGATAGTTTTTTATGAATTTGTACAATTAACAAGTGAACAAATAAGTCTCAAATAAGAGGGGATTTTAATACAAAAGTGTTTAAAATTGATAAAAGCAGAACAAAGTTTGAAAGAGTTATAACTAAGCATGCTAACAAATATAAAAGGGGGTCCTAGTTTTATTTATAATATGGATCACATCAATGCAATATTCGATAATCACTCCTCTAAAGAGTTGCTATTCGTGGCATTAGCGCACCGGTCATCATATCCATATCTACCCTTCCCACCCAGCCAAGGTATTAAGCACAGATTGGTCTCGACCACTATTGCATGCTATTACTCGTCCCATTCATATCAGTCTCGGAGGCACTTAGGACTACTATTCCTAAAGGGGAGGGATATTAGGTTGACTTTAAGATTTGAAAGGTGAAAATTCTAGGGCGACATACAAAACACATAGGACTGCACATAAAGGGGAAGCACGTAAACAACTAAAGGCTCATGTATACCTCCTCAAGCAAAGCACATAAATAGCATAACTTAAACAACAATCACGGTCTGAATCTAAAATACTAAGGCAAATGGAGTTTTAATTATTGAAGCAGACCAATTTATTGCATAACTCAGATAAGAAGTCCGAATCAATCTTGCATGCTGGTTGTAGTAATTACTAATTAACAAAGGTGAGTTCAGTTTTATTGTCGTTATCACCTAAGGCTTGCCTAGGCGTTTGGGTGAGATCCTATAAACATGATGGCTATTACTGATTTAGAATGTAGCAAAGCAGTAACAATTTTAAAACGAGTGTTCTGAGATCCTATAGGCATGCTTGCGAAATCGTGTTAATAAGAAGAGAGTAGGTTGTTTAAAAGACTAGTTTAGAACAATATGAATTAGGATGGTTTTAAGCTAAACTGGTTTCAGATTCTACAGACGATGATATCTATTATTGCTGATTTTAATTCCCATAGACATGACATCTAGTATTGCTGATTTTAATCCAATTAGTCCTGATATCTAGTTGAACGTGAAGCTAAGCAGGCAGGATTTACTTGAAATTCCTATAGGCATGGTTTCTACGATGCTGGATTATAATCCATTAGAATCTAAGAGCATTGTGTCTAAGAGTGGTAATGAACATGCAGAATTGAAGACAAATCTTATAGGCATATTATCTAATTGGAGAATTTAAAACAAGTCCTAATAGACAGGTTCTCTAAATGTAGAGTTAGACATGCAGACTACAATAAGTCCTATAGGCATATTATCTAAGTGCTGAATTAATCGTACCGAAAACCAAGTCCTATAGGCATGTTTTCTAAATACCGAGCTAATCAATCAGAAAACACATCATATAGGCATGTTCTCTACCTTTATAATAGTTAAGCATGCATAATTACCCAGTCCCTTTTCACTAACAAAATCCAAATGTTTATTACAAATTCTTATAGAATAATTACTGAATTACATAAAAAATAGGTAAAAATAAGAAATTATAACCATAGGAAGCCTGATTCTGATTTCCTCTCTGATTTATGGAATAAAACACCTCAAATACCACTTGTTTGAAGAATTTATCAGACCTGGGTGTGTTAAAGTCTCCTAAGGTCTTAAGGGATCCCGGGCAGTGCTTATACCCAACTTTGCATAACCAGATAGAGATGAGTGCAGTGTGGAAAGCCAGCCCTTATGTGTCCAAGTTCAGAGGGAGCTCGTGGGTCCCAAGGTAAGGCTCACACAAGAGGGACAGAACCTAATTCTAAGAGTAGTAGAAGTGCAGGAACATAAATTTGAAACTGAGTGGGGAATAGAGAAGGGTAAGAGTAATTGGTAAATAGTAGGAGTAAAGCTAACATTACACAGAATCAGCATTCGTTTATACAAAAGGGTTAGGGGTTTGGTCATTGCAAAGGAGCATATGACCTTAGGAAGGAGTCAGGTCTGGGCATGTATAGCAATAGATAGTGCTGGCATGCCCATGAACCAGCTAAAGAATACAACACAGAGGGGATATAAGGTTATGACCCCAGGGAGGGTCAGGTTTGGGGTCATGTACAGTAATGTCTAATGCAGACATTCCCTCCAAGCCAACCAGGGAATACAAACACATAGAGGGTATGGGTGTTTGGGATTCAAAAATCACGATAAATGACTCACAGAGTTCATACATAAGAAAAAACATTAATTTAGAAGAGAAAGGGGCAAATTACAGCATGCTTAGTAATGGAACTTGATTAATACAAGCAGGAAATATGCAGGAGTGAAGGAAATAGTAAAGAAACATGTTGTTGTTGATGCTGTAAAATTAATTAGAACATACCAGTAAAGAAGCAAATACAGAAACAAAAGTAAGCAATTTTCCCACAACCTAGCCTTGGCTTTCAACCGGCTAGACAAGGCAGCAAAACAAGTAGTAACAAAGCAAAGAGAGAGAGAGAGAGAGAGAGTTTCTAGTGAAGTGTATGTTTTGAACTCAAGTGTTTTGTTTCTTGTGTTCGTTGTCTTGAAAGAAGAGGGGTGCATGGTATTTATAGACTTTTTAAAACGAGTAAAGGAAAGGTAATAAGTAAAATTTTAGTACAAATATAGAAACAATCAATAGTCAGAATCAATTATACAAGTGATTTCCTTTAATTAAGGAATCATTGTTTAACCGATTAAAATAAGGAAGGAAATCAATTTAGAGACAGCCTGATTATTGCGATAAAAGAAGTAGTAAAAATATTAAGCAAGCAATCGAGTCTAAGTACAGAGATATAATTATTTTGGGAATAGATTCAACAAGGTAAATATTACAACAAATGGAAAAGAATCAATCAATTTGAACGGGCGAGTGAAATAAGGGTTCATAAAAGGGAAACTTTAGAAATCAGTCACAAGCTGAAGATCAATCAAGGAAGAAACTTCAGCATATAAATAAAGTGAGCAAGGTCATCAGACACGCGAGGCCAAACTCATGGACAAAGTCACAAATAGGCAGTAGTAGCAAAAATAGGCTAGGTTTCAGTAGTAAAGCAAGCATTCGAAGCATAGTAATCAAGTAGGTCAAGTCACATTGAATCAACAGAGAAGAAAAACATAGCCTCAGAGACATGCAAATGTTTCGAAAATAGCAGGTGAGGAAACCCTTTTTAAATGTTAGGGTTTCAGCCTTAGCCGAGTTGAAAGATATTAAAAAATCAGATAAGAGAGAGTATAAAACAAAAGCTTCAGTCGAGTCAAGTACTCAAACAAGCAATTTCAGATCACAAAGGCCTAGGGCTTCAACAACAATCGATTTTAAAAGATGATAAACAAATAAATCAAACAAGTACTGGCAAACAGATGTGTACACATCTAACGAACAATTTTAGAACTTGAATGAACCCAAAAGAAATTAAGGTTTTCAATATGCTAACTCAGATGGGAGAACAACATAAACTTGAATGAACCCAAAAGAAATTAAGGTTTTCAATATGCTAACTCAGATGGGAGAACAACATAAAAAAAACATATTAAAATCAGAAACATGTTTAAATCAGAGAGGAGATTTTGAAAATAAAAACTTGAAGGAAAACCCTAATCGGAAAGTGAAGAGTCATTTTGAAAGAAAGGTCAAAGAAACTTCGAGAAGCGCTTAAAAAGTTCATGGCAAGCACAGATCTAAGATAGATCTAAAAGAAATCAAAAAAGTCTTAGAGATTAGGGTTTCAGAAAACACAAAAGCAATGAGAAAGGCCTTGAAAGTTACCGATCTAACCAGGAGAGTTAAGGATCTGACTCGAACGGACATAGCTGGCCGGAGAAAGGTCAGGGATAAACAAAGAAAGGTCATCGAGCAAGGACTGGACCAAATTCCTTCAAAATTTGGTCACGAGACCACAGAACCAAACACATAGAAGCCATGGAAGGCTGGTACAGGTCTTAGATGACCCTGGAAGGCCATGGATTATGGTGGATTAGGGCGGCGGCGGCTGGGGTTTGGGTGGTGTTGCAGAGAGTGTTTGAGAGGAAGGGGATTCTAAGGCGGCGGTAAGTGAGAAATGATAGGGTTTTGGGGGGTCATTTGGAATGAATTAAGGCAAGGGCGAGTATTGGTCGTTGATGTGGATGATCAACGACCTGGATTAAGACAGGTAAGTGGGGCGGTTTATGAAACTGGGTTTGGGCCTGGTCCGATAGGTTCAATTGGGTCGAGAATTAGGTTAAAATTGGGGTAGGATTTAGGGTATGATTGTAATAAATTTGGGCTATTATTTAAATAGCCAATTTTCCCCTTTTAAAATTATAAAAAATAGCAAATTGATACTGCAAATAAACTAAAGGTATTAAAATAATTTATGACATATAATTACCATTTAAAAATACTGTACTTAATCTTTGTAAATGTAAACGTAATTAAATCCTAAAAGAGGCTAATATTGCAATTGTGCAATTTAGCTTTAAAAATACTAAGTAAAATTTGTAAAAATATGCAAAAAACATCTTGGCTATATTTTAGCATAGATATAAAAGTTCGACAAGTGTCACCAAAATGATAATTTTTGGAAACAATTATTGGATTTTTATGGATAAAATAGGTGAATAAATTGATTTAAAAATCTTTAAAAATTAAGAAAAAATAATGAAATACTTATATATACTTATATATGCATACATATGCCATTTTAAAGTAATTTGTATGCTGAAAAATACATAAGAAAAAATTGGATATCAACAGCTACCCATGTTTACACAGGAAGGATGAAAGAGATGTCATGTAAAGATATGATGGCCAATTTGACCGAACAAAATAGTTTGAAGAAGATAGGTCGTGCCCTGGCTTCTGAGCTGCCAACATATCCCTAGTTTTACAGGAACCAGGCCATATGTAGTTCATGATCTATTGGCGGAGTATGCCGACGGGTACTTTCCAAGAACAGACGTAATATTTCGGTCAGGGTGAGTGGAACTCTTACGGGAATGGTTAGGTTTGATGTGGCTGCAGGCACTGGAGCGGAAACGCTTCTGCCAGGACGGTTGTTGCTTGCCGGTTTACCTGCAAATAAATAATACAAGTACATATTGTGCGTAAATTTAGACATGATGCAAATTCCCGTCGGACCATGAATGTTATCTTCAGACGGTTAGGATGACGTCTTTAGACCATGTTGTCCTGGGCCATGAAGAACATAATAAAGGATTCACAGGCTATGAAATAATACTCTCGGGATATGAAAATGGTACCTCCAAACCATGATGCCTTTGAATAATGATATACAAGAGATTGAAAGGGATCCTCAAGCCATGACATGGTGTTCTCGGGCTATGAGGATGGTGCCTCCGAAAGATGACGCCTTTGGATAAGTTGGCAATATTTTAGCCCATGAAGGATGCAGTAGCATGTGGCGATCTTTCAGCTGCGCAATGTGGCGATCTTTCAGCCATGCAAATGTGGCAATCTCTTAGTCGTGCAAATGTGGCGATATTTTAGCCATGCAAATGTGGCGATCTTTCAGCCGTGCAACTGTAGATGGTGACAACATTTAGTATCGGAAGGTAGAGTAGTATCCTTATGCAATACAGATGCAGATAGAGGTAGAGCTTGACCTTGGAAGGCAGAATAGTAGCCTTATACAAGTTGGAAGGCAGAATGGTAGCCTTATGCAATACAGATGCAGATAGAGGTAGAGCTTAACCTCGGAAGGTAGAATAGTAGCCTTATGCAAGCTGGAAAGCAGAATGGTAGCCTTATGCAATAAAAATACAAATAGAGGTAGAACGTAACCTCGGAAGGCAGAATAGTAGCCTTATGCAAGTTGGAATGCAAAATGGTAGCCTTATGCAATGCAGATGCAGATAGAGGTAGAGCTTAACCTCGGAAGGCAAAATAGTAGCCTTGTGCTAGTTGGAAGGAAGAATGGTAGCCTTATGCAATGCAGACGCAGAAGAGGTAGAGCTTAACCTTGGAAGGAAGAATAGTAGCCTTATGCAATGTAGATGCAGATAGAGGCAGAGCTTAACCTCGAAAGGAAGAATAGTAGCCTTATGTAAGTTGGAAGGCAGAATGGTAGCCTTATGCAATGCAGATGCAGATAGAGGTATAGTTTAACCTCGGAAGGCAGAATAGTAGCCTTATACAAGAAATAAAATGACAAATGACATTAAAGTTTTCTTAGCTAATACCAAATTGTGGCGTTGTGATTAATGGGAGCATTGTGACGTACGGGGCACCAGTGCTGTGCGGATAGCAAATGTTGGCAAGTGTAACGGTAAAGAGTGTCGTAACATTTGTTCCATGAGTGTGAAGTATGTTTTAATGTTTTTATAACCGTTGTACCTATATCCAAAGAAAAATTGTGAGTTCTGTAAAGGGGGAAAGGTTAGTTCGTATCCCCACTGGCTTTGCTTGACTCGTTCTGCTTTGATCTGGTGATACCGTCTGCATCATTGGGGTAGCATTGCTAAATGAAGCAGTTTCAATAAACACGCATGATTTTTGTAAAAGTATGGCATAAATGTATAATTAAAATAGCTTTTAAATGAATCGACAACTATGATGTGGTTCGAGACATTTCAACCTCTCTTGCTATGGAAATTTGAGGGTCCCACTCAAAATTCTGCCCCAGTTTGATGGGTTGACGTTTCTGACTATTACACGTTCACTGATCGGCTGAAATAACTTCAGAATTTTGAGGGTCCTCCTCAAAATTCTGCCCCAATTTCCAATTTTGTGGGGAATGCGAATTTTATTGAATTATGACCGAACCCATAGGGCTACCTACGTATCCCCTCTTAAACGGGAATCAGGTCAGGCGTAGTTCAATTTATACCATATAAGTGTTGCTACCCAATTTTTTACTGTATATGTTTATATGCAAAATATCCTTGAAATTGTATTTCCCAAGGTCATATTATTTTTTCTCAATTTTAAGATTTTTAAAATCAATTTTATTGCCCTATTTTATCAAGAAAAAATCAATAAGTATTCCCTAAAATTGGCATTTTGGTAATTCATTTATTGGATTATCATATTTATATCAAAATATAGCTGGTATGATTTTTGCACATTTTTTACAGATCTATTTAGTATTTTAAAAGCTAAATTGCATATAATTGCAATATTAACCTATTTAAAATTTTATTGCGTTTATAATTATAAAATTGGCTCCAGTATTTTTAATCTAATATTTATATATTATTAATGAATTTAGTACCTTTAATTTGTTTCCAAAAATTAGTTTACTATTTTTTATAAATTAAAGAGTGGAAAATTGGCTATTTAAGTTATAGCCATAATTGGCTTTCGATTGGGGCCACAATGGGACCAATTCTAGCCCAATTGTACAATTAAAAACTCGACCCACACCCCATTGATGCTTACCCAAAACTCGGAACCCACCTACCTATTTTAATCATGACCGCTGATCTCCCAGATCAATGGTCCAAACAACTCCTTTCCTTTTTAATTTCTAAACGATCCCAACCCTAAACTATTTTACCAAAGATGCCTTCAGATGCTGTCCTCTTCTATCCTCTCTCAAGACCTAACCCTAAACTCCGTCAAATTACCTCCTTCTCCGGCCATCTCTGGCCACCTCCTTTCAACCCTAAGTCTCCGATAGGCCTCTCATCGCCTTATTCAACACCTCTAGGGCCTTCGAGGATCTTGGGTCGTGTTGATTTGGACCTAGGGTTTCTGGTTCTGTTACTTATGGGTTCTCCGGTGTGATTTTAGGCAAAATCACACCCTATATGTCATGATCGGTGAAGTTTCAACAGGTTCTTTCAACTTCTATTATGGTTTCCTTTTGAAACCCTAAGTCTCTCCCGAATCTCTCAAAACGGTGTTATTTTCATGCTGTAATCATGTTTTCTTCAATGTTCTGCTTATTCTCGAGATTCTTCTGAAAGATCATCTAGTTTGAACTGTTTTCACTTTCTTGTAAAAAAACTAGGGTTTCTTGGAGTTCTTTTACAAATGTTTCAACCTATTTCTTGATGATTAAACCTTTTCATTATTTATTCTGACCAATTTTATGCTCTTACTGCTTTTTTAGCTTGACTGTGCTAAAAACCCTAATTTCTAAAGATTTTTCTTCATTTTGGTTATATGTGTTAGCATGATTTCTTTACTCTAGTTCTATGTGTTAGCATGTTTATTCGCTTTGATTATATGTGTTAGCCTGATTTTCTTTGCCTTGTCTCTATGTGTTAGCATGTTTCTTTGCTTTGATTATCTGTGTTAGCCTGGCCTCCTTTGCCTTGGTTCTGTGTGCTAGCCTATTTACCTGATTCTTTTTAATGTCTTGTGGTTACCATGCTTTGAATATGTCCTGCTGAATTTTAGCCTATTTACACCATCTTTGAATAATTGTGTTTGCTCATCTCTTGTTCCCTTCTATCTATATGGATGACTTTGTTTTCTACTCTTGTTCATTCGCCTTTATTTATATATTGAGAATACAGAATCATGACTTCACATGATTGATTCTGATTTTCCTTGATTGTTGGTCATTGAAAGGCTTTCTTTCAAAGCCCTAGAATTCTACCTTTTTAAATTAACTGATTTTGTTACCTTATTTGCTATGGTACCTTGTTCTATTGAGCCATTCCTTAATTGGAATTTTCCTGAATTTGATGCTAATTGACTGCTATATGCATACTGAACCTTGACTCCTTCCTTATTTAATCCTGCATTGATTTTTTCTTCTTGCCTTATATGATGCTGAATTTTTTCGTTTGATTTTGATTCCCTTAACTAGGGGAGTACTTTCTTGATTCTCTAATTGATTGATTTTGAGTTCTTAAATTAACATACTACTGTGATTTTTACCATATTTCACCACCTACTTTAAACTATAAATACCCTAAGTCTTTCACACGAACAACACACAGTCTTCCTGACTTACACTTATACACAATAATATTCTCTCTTCTTGTCTGCACTGTGGCATGTTTACAAGACTTACTGTTTTTCTCTACTTGTTTCTTTGAAACTGGTATGTCCTGATTTAAGTTTCAGCATCACAACAATGTGTTTATTTATAGTTTGTGTATCCATGTCTATTTGCTATTTCTTTAGAGCTCAATATTTTAGTTAGCATGCTGCTTTCTTTCTGTTTGCTAATGCTATGAATCCTTGTTCCCTACCCCCTTATGTGTTTGAGCATATGGTTTAAGACATGGCAATATGTAAGTTATTGTCCTTGAATTAAACTTGGTCCTTTGGGATCCTAATCTCTAATCAGTGTGTTCTAACATGCTTATCGGCGTGCCAGCATTTCCCATTGCTAGGTATGCCCACCAGCATGTCTTTGCTTTTTTACCACCTCCCCTATACCCTTATGTGTACTCGTTTGAGCTATTTCCCTTTCTCCTCTCAGAGCTCTATTTCCGCACTTGCACTCTCTCTTAGTAACTAAGTTCTGTCCCCCTCTTGTGAGCCTTGCTTTTGGACCTTGACTTCCCTCTAAACATGGACACTTGAGGGCTGGCCCTTCCACACTGTACTATGTTTTAATATGGTGATACATTTGGATCTGAGCACTGCTCGGAGTCCATATGAGGCTCTTAGGGAACTCTGATACATCCAAAATGGGAGAAAGGCTTTGGATCATGATCTCATTTGAGTTGGTTTACTTCATATTTCAGATAGGAAGTCTGAATCAGGCTCTCCTTGGTTGTACTTTTTAATTTCTGTTATATTTTCTTTTATTTTTCTATTTTCATTCTGGGATGTAATAATTTTGTAATAAACTCTTGGGGATGGCTAGTAAAAAGGGGAGGGATAGCTATGTATGCAAAGGGTAGATAACTTGCCTAGAGGTGTATTTTCTGAATGTCTTCCACTCTCATATAGATATCCTGCCTATAAGTTATTTCTGAATTTTTGCACTCTCATCTAGATAACTTGCCTGTAGGTGTATTTTTTGAATTTCTGCACTCTCATATAGATATCATGCCTATAAGTTATTTCTGAATTTCTGCACTCTCATCTAGATAACTTGCCTATAGGTGTATTTTCTGAATGCCTTCCACTCTCACATAGATATCCTGCCTATAAGTTATTTCTAAATTTCTACACTCTCATATAGATAACTTGCCTATAGGTGTATTTTCTGAATTTCTGAACTCTCATATAGATGTCATGCCTATAAGTTATTTATAAATTTCTGCACTCTCATCTAGATAACTTGCCTATAGGTGTATTTTTTGAATTTCTACACTCTCATATAGATATCATGCCTATAAGTTATTTCTGAATTTTTGCACTCTCATATAGATATCCTGCCTATAGGTTATTTCTGAATTTCTGCATTTCATATATAGATGCCACGTCTATAATTACCTGGAAATCTGAGTCCTACATATGCACATAGAAAATATGCCTATTGGTCTTTCTGAATCTTGCATATACATTCATCATTAGACAATCATGTTTATAGGTCTTAATTAGTCAACTACAATTAGATATCATATTCATAGGCTATAAATGAAATTCAGCACCTAGATATCATGCTTATAGATTTTCTGCACTTTACCATGTCTGTTAAAAGGAGTTTAAAATCAACACGCATAGAAAGCATGTCTATAGGAGTTGTTAATCAAGTCTGAATTGCTTCACTCGCTTAGAAGTCTAAAACTAGTAATAATGACGACCATCATTTGCAGAACTTATGATCTCTTGCTAAAACTTGCTTTCTTTAATAACTGACGACTTTCTGAAATCAGTATGTATTCAATTTATTTCATTGTTTCTGAAATCAGTAGATACCATGTCTATAAGACCCTCGTCTAACACCTAGGCAAGCCTTAGGGCTAAAATTATAAATTGAATTAGATTTTATTAGCTACAACCAGCAGGCATGCCTGATTCGGGTTTCTTATATGAATTATGTAATAAATCAGTCTGCCTCAACCTTTAAGTTTAATCAGACCTTAAACAGTATGTGTAAGTCATGCTAAATTATGTGCTTTCTTTGGTTTAAAGGAGGTCTATCTGAGCCCTTCACTTGCTTATGTGTTTCCCCCAATTTGCTATACGTATTTTTGTACGCCGCCTTAGAGTTTTTGCCTTGAAACTATAAACAAGCCTAATATCCTTTCCCTTTAGGATTAGTAGTCCTAACTGCCTCCGGGACAAATAGGATTGGGGCGGGTAATAACATGCAATAAGTAAACGAGACCATGCCACGCTTTAATACCTTAACATGGTGGGAAAGGATAGACATGGATATGATGACCACGCAATAACATCAGGTATAGCCCCTCACTGAGGAGTGATTACCGGATATTGTGTGGGGTGATCCATATTATTTATAAACCTAGGAACCCCCCTTTGTTTCTTTGATTCTTTGCTTCTTTTTTACACATTTTAAACTATTTCTCTAAGGAAAAATCAGTATCCCTTTCGTTCTTTCTAACTTTGCTTATTTGTAACCATTATGTGAAAATCCCCTCTTACTTGAAGTTTTATTTGCCTATGTGTTATTTGTACTCAAGTCAAAACAATAGTTTGGCCGGAAACCACACTAGTGGATCCTGAGGGGTGCCTAACACCTTTCCCTTGGGATAATTTCAAGCTCTTACGCAATCTCTGGTTACTTGAATCAAACCCTTCTTAGTTTCCTAATGCACTTCAATCATTAAGTGGCAACTCTTCAATTTAAAACCCAAATCCCAAAAGGGAATGAGTTGTCTTCCCAAATGTAAAAAACCCTATTTCGCGAGAAAAATAGGGCGCGACAGCATGGCGACTCCGTTAGGGATTTTCTTTTAGGCTTTTACCATTTCAAGCTATTATTATGACTTTAAATTTTTTTTATGTGCCTTTATTTGTTTAATCCCTTTAAGCATTTAATTCCCTCTTCTACTACAAAAGTAACTTGTCTTTTGTTTCTTTCCCTTGTTTCTCTAACTGATTTCCTTTACTGCATTCCTTTATTACTATTTTAAATTATTGTAATTATTACTTTATGAACGTGCAAGTACATGACAACTTGTTTTAATTATTGCAACTGCATGTTTTCAACATCATATTCCATTCGTGCCAAACAATATACCATAGCAACACTTATAAAAAGTGGTTGCTCTATTCTGATATTATCACCCCTAAATCCGGCAAAGGCATATTTGCAGTAAAACCAGTCGATCAACGGTGTAGTCGACGATTTTGCGCCTTTCCCTCTTAAGTTGTCCGCTCAAGGGTACCAGTCTAATACCCCATTAAAACCTTAATCTATTTAATTGTGCATGTATCATGGTCAAACCTAGCCAAGTCAGTTATGTTGTCTGCATAATGACTCTTTAAGATAGCCTTGACTAAAGTCCATCGGGTTTTCCTAAAACCTAAACGGACACTAACACATTTTGTGCATTTATTTGGAGAACTAAATGCTTCTATGCCAATTATTGATATTTAATAGTCGAGTCTGGTGGGGGTAAGGGCCTAACCCTTTGTCTTGCAGAAACATGAGGCACGAAGTCCCCAGATTTGGCATGGTCACCAATATCCACCCCAAACTGCTAAGCTGGTAGAAGGATTTTCACTCCAGTGATCAGACTCTCATTCGGAAATATTTTGGGAACCTACCTTCCCTCTTGGAAATTCAACCCAACAACAAGATCATAGAAGCTGCTACTTTGTTCTGGGATTGTGATAGGTTTGTGTTCCGCTTTGGGGACATTGAGATGACACCCCTGCTAGAGGAAATGGGAGGACTGGCTGGTATGCCGTGGGAAACTCTAGGTTTATTAATGCTGGAAAACTGCAAGGGTAGAGGTTTCCTCAAAATGATGGGTCTAAAGAAGAATCCAGACTTGACATGTTTGAAAGAGTCGTACATTCCCTTTGATTATTTGTACAAGAGGTAAGGTCACAACAAATCTTATCGTACTTATCCTGATGAGTTCGCCCTTACATTATTGGGGCATATTCCCCGAGGGGTCTTTGTCTTCATGTTCTACTTCTTGGGGATGATAGTGTTTCCAATGAAGAAAGCAAGGATCCATACCAGGCTAGCTATGGTCACCAAAACTCTAATAGAGGGAATTGATGGACAGCCATTCAGTCTCGTACCAATGATCATTGCAGAGATATACCGAGCCCTAGAAAGGTGTCAACAAGGAGCGAAACACTTCAAGGGTTATAATCTGCTACTTCAACTTTGGCTCCTGGAACATCTCCAAAAGGGTGAGTACCAACAGGAAATCCATCGAAGGGACTGGGATGATCAATATCGCTTTTCATCACCCAAAACGAATAAATTACATGCCCAACATGTTCTCCCAACCGGAGAATGCTAGAGAATGGGTCGAACTCTTCGATAATCTGACAGAGGACCAGGTATAATGGATGTTCGAATGTTTCCCAACCGAGGAGTTCATCGTCCGGTACAAGGACACACCTTTCCTGATATTAATTATCTTAAGAGGAATGTAACCTTATGTACCTCATCGGGTTATGAGGCAAGCGGGCAGGAAGAAGGTTATACCCGGGGTCGACATGATCAGTCACTTCCAGACTGACTATAGAATGACAATAGTCCGCACAGGTGCCAAGCTCAGCACATGTGGAACTACAAGATTTTCTTAGGAAAGGACACCATCGAACCAGACAGATACCATGCAGGTTATGCTCCCTATTATTCGGGCTGGTTGGAGGATAATCATAGTGGTCTGGACCAGCCTGGATTTATTCAAGGTAACAGGGTCATAGATGAAAAGGCCGCAGCACATGCCAAGTACAACCATCTGCAAAAGAGAATCAGAGAATGCAAAAGCGAGCACCGTGAGATACATGAAGCCAATCAAAAACTAATTGAAGAGTTGAAGGATATGGTTGTTAGTGCCAAAAAACGATTGGTCTATTTGGAGTGAGGTATAATAGAGTTGGAAATGAAGTTTCTGAAGAGGGTCGAAGACTACCAGACTGCTGAAGGAAATGAGGGCGGGCATCTGGCCAGAGCTTACTTGCTACTAGGACTGCGCGAGCTAGGGATGCTATTCGATGGAGCCAATGATGCCGAGTCTGGGGAAGGTCCCTCTAGGACCAAATAGATAGAAATTTCCATTTCCGCTTTATAAAATGTAATAAGGCCAATGGCCATTAGTGATTTTTATTTTCTTGTTGTTTAGTGTCGTTCTGGGATTCGCCTACCTTTTATCAATGAAATGAGGCATTTAGCATTCTAAGTTCTCCAAATCAATTTATCGCTAGGCCTACCTCGGGCACAAAGAGGTCCCCAAAATTAGGACACGCTTTATATTTCAGCACTACATGTTTAATATTGCAACATTTTTCTAAAGATCCTTACTGACTTGTTACCTTTTGTTTTTACTTTTGTTTATTCCCCTCGCCAAAGGTTAGTTTGTGAACTCTGGAAACATCATCATATTTTACGAAATCCAGGGGCACTCCATCTACTCCTCCTCCCAGTCCTGTCAGACACAAAAACAAAGGAAAAATGGATGATTCAAACAACTCAATTAAACGGGTAGAGGTCACTCATGGTACTCTAGTCCCCAAGGAAAATGCATCCCAACTAGAACAAAAGCTGTTGAAATTTTAGGAAGAACTTGATCAAGTCCGGAATCTGGCAAATCTGTCATTTTCCCTCACCACTCCAGAGGTTACTTTCCCAAATACTCAGAATCCTGTACCTCCGCAAGACATCCTAAAGCAACAAAACCATCCAGCTCTTCACCAGCACTGCAATACCTGTCATACCTCAAATAACACCCTACCACTCATCCCAGAACTCCAGAACTCCACAAACAACCACTGCCGCACCCAACATAATACCCCCATCTATGTGGAGACTGTTCCGCACTCCACCCAGCCCATCTTAAGCACGACCGAGTTCGATCATAAGGACTTGCTCATAAGAAATCTGGCCGAAGAGCTTAAAAAGTTGACTAGCAGAATTCAAGTCGTTGAAGGTAGTAAGGGAATTGATGGGCTAAACTATGAAGATATTTGCATACAGCCCGATGTAAAGATCCCCGAGGGGTACAAACATCCTAAGTTCAAAATGTTCGATAGTACAGGGGATCCCAGGGTCCGTTTGAGAACGTACTATGACAAGCTGGTCGGAGTGGGAAAAGACGAGAAAATCCGCATGAAGCTTTTCATGAGTAGCCTGAAGGGAGATGCTTTATCTTGGTACATCAGCCAAGATCCAAAGAAATGGCCGAACTGCGTAAGCATGGCATATGATTTTATGGACAAATTTAGGTTCAACACAGATAATGCACCAGATGTGTTCTATATTCAAAACTTGAAGAAGAAACCCATAGAGACCTTCCGTGATTATGCTACTCAATGGAGATTAGAAGCTGCTAAGGTTAGGCCTACTTTGGAAGAAGAGCAAATGAACAAATTATTCATTCGAGCCTAAGACCTACAGTATTATGCGAGACTGATGATGATCGAAGACCATAAATTTTCTGACATTATCAAGTTAGGAGAAAGAATCGAAGAAGGCATCAAGAGTGGTATGGTTACGAACTTTGAAGCCTTTCAAGCTGCCAATAAGGCTTTACAATCTGGTGGTACGTCCAAGAAAAGGGACGTAGGTGCTGTAATGGTTGCACAGAGGACCAAATCCCCTATCAAATACCAAACCTCCACTCACCTATCAACCTACTCCAAATTACCAAGCACCCTCACCCTCTTACCATACTCCACCACCCACTTATCAATCATCTCCATCTACCACATATCAGCCCACTTCACCCAAATACTCCCAACATGTTTACCAAGCCTACAATACCCAACCATCCCACTATCAATCACCCCCCACGTCAAAACTTCCCTAGACCTCGACCAGAATCACATGCCTCCCAAACAGTATTCCGCCATTGCTGAACCAATTTACCAGCTGTATGAAAGACTGAAAGCTGCTGGTTATGTCACCCCTATCCATGATATAACCCCTAAAAACCCTTCTCAGTGGATGAATCCAAATAAATCATGTGCATAATATTCCGTCATGAAAGGACATACCTTTGATGAATTCCACTCTCTGAAAGATAAGATCAAGACTTTGATTGATAACAAGATCATTGTAGTAAAGGATCATGCTCCGAATGTTTGCAATAACCCTTTTCCAGACCACAAGGGCAGAGGTGTTCACATGATCGAGATATGGTATTACTGGGACCCTAAGGGATCAATCGGTTTAATCAGAGAAGGTAACGATCCAAAGAAGCCAGTAGTCCCCCTTAATCCGATCCGATTGTGGTCCAGATTCAGCCTTCTGGGGATGCCGAGGTAAACATGTGCATGCCACTCGAGTTTGAAGCACCATTCTCTGCAAAGATGCCAGTACCGATTGAGGTTCAGTTTATGTCACCAGCAAGCGCACCTGCACCCTTTAAAGTTGCAGTTTTACCACTTATAGGGCCTACTCCATTCGGAGTAAAGATAGCCACGCCAATTCCATTGGCAATGTCGACAGTAATACCATTCCACAAAAATGCCATACCGTGGGACTACACAGCCGAGGGCAGAAGAAAAGGGAAGGTCAAGTTCGGGAAAGCCGTTGCGGTACAGGGTATGACAAGAACTGGCAGGGTTTATACCCCGGAGCATTTAGCCGAGTCAAGAAAACAGGACTCTAGTCGGCCAACCATCACTGAAACTGGGCCCGACGATCTCTGGAGAAAGATACAAGCTAAAAAATACTCAATCATTGATTAGCTGAACAAAACACCAGCACAGATTTCTATCCTTGCTTTGCTACAAAGTTTTGATGCACACAAGAATGCCTGCTATGAGTGTTGAGTGAGGTATATGTACCAAGTAACATCACCAGCGGAGAGATGGCTAACATGGTAGGGCAGGTATTGGAAAGTTGAAAGATCACTTTTCACAAAGATGAGCTACCGCAAGTGAGTCACAATAAGTCATTGCATATCACCGTGCAGTGCAAACATTATTTTATCACTAGTATCCTAATTGACGAAGGGTCTAGCCTCAATATTTGTCCATTGGTGACACTCGAGACATTAGGAAAGGGGTTGCATGAGATCAAGGATGGGGCCTACAACGTTAAACCTTTCGACGTATCCCAAAGGTCCACTATTGGGGAAATTAGCTTGTGTTTTCAAATGGGGCCTACTTGGTTCGATGTTGATTTTCAAGTGATAGACGTGCCAGCATCTTATAATTTGTTGTTGGGACGACCATGGATTCATGCCGCTGGGACTGTAGCATCAACACTACATCAGGTAGTGAAGTGTGAGTGGAACCACCAAGAGGTGATCATTCACGGCGACGGTAGCAATCCCATATACATTTGCCAGTCTATCCTAGCAATAGGAGGCAGAAGAAGGATAGGCGGGGAAACTTACTACCACATCGAGCGAGTCAATGCTATTGATAAGGATAAATGGCGGGACAAAGAAATTGAAAGAATTTTGAAATGGAGAGGATATGAACCTGGCAAGGGACTTGGCAAGAATCTCCAAGGAATGCTAAGCCCATCAAGCTCAAAAAACATGGCACCACCTTCAGATTGGGGTGTGAGTATACCTGGAAAGAATTCAGTGACTGGTCGCCATCATGGCGTGGTCCTTACTACCCATTGGAGAAGCTAATACCTTGCTTGGAGTAGACTTTCCAACCAGCCGATGTTATCTATGGGACATAAGAAGAGGAAGCACTGGCAGTAGTGAGGAATTTGTTCTTGGAAG
>MU771236.1:0-10488 GCA_026770625.1 Nicotiana glauca | reverse complement strand
TTTAATTAATTAGGATCTTTTCTTTATTTTTTAGAGACAAAAATAAATAGCAAATCATAGTCGCTTTAGGATATCCTTAAATAAAATAAATGAGACGAGCCTCGCCAAATAAAATGCACAAACTGCGGGGCCCTCATGAATGTATATATTAAAATACTTAGATTTCGGGACGAGCTGTTTAGCGAATCTCACGGCCTTCCCCAAAAAAATAATAATGCGTTAGTCTATTTAGGCGCGTCTTTAATAATTTTACCTTCCTAAAATCGGGTGTGCATTTCATGCAACCCAAATCCAAATCCCAAAACATTGAATAAAAATGTGTCGAGGATCCGAGTGCATTTCATGTGACGTGATCCGAAAATATATTTTAAACGACGTTCAATTCCTTAAAAAAATAATTAAAAGCGATTAAAAGTTAAAATTTTCACATAAGTTAAAGCATGCGATTAAATCAGATAAATAAGCCAAATATGACAGTTGGGCGACCGTGCTAGAACCACGAAACTCGGGAATGTCTAACACCTTCTTTCGGGTTAACAAAATTCCTTATCCGGATTTCTGATTCGTAGACTGTAATATGGAGTCAACTTTTTCCTCGATTCGGGATTCAAACCGGTGACTTGGGACACCATAAATCTCTCAAGTGGCGACTCCAATTCTTAATAATAAATCCCGTTTTGATTGTCCTTCAATTGGAAAAACTCCCTATACTACAGCCTTCGCGGGGTGCGATTAGGTAAAAAGGAGGTGTGACAGCTCTGGCGACTCCACTGGGGATAAAACCCAGAACTTTTGGTTCAGGGTTTAGAATTCGGGCTTGGTATATTTGTTGTATTTGGCTTGTATATTATCTGATTTTGTTATATATTTGGGCTTAATGTGCTAAGTGTTGCTATTACCACTTTGATATTTAGTGAACTGTATATAAACTGTGCCGAAACCCCTCTCCTCTCTGAGTCTTCTAAATCATGAAGAAGGGTGCACTTCGTGTGACTTCTTTTCTATAGAGTCTACTCCAATATCAGAACGAGGTTCGGATAAGTTGCTAAGCCAGCGGAGCTTCTGTATCCCCGGTATGCTCCCCCCCGGCTCGAGTTGTCCGCTCGGGTAAGCCAGGTCTAGAACAATAAACCCAGGTTTTAAACCTAGAATAACAAAGCCTCATGCCGGATCCCTAATAGGAACGTTTGTTTGCGTCATGTGCATTTGACTTAGGGGACTCAACACAGGGGTTGGGTCCGTCTAGGACATGCAACCTGAAATGAAAGGACCATTTTGATGCATCTTACTTGCTACCTGTGCATTTATTTTGCTTCGGACTTGCATGTTGACCGGCTTCTGAAAATTGGGAATGTTGGAAAAATGAAAAAAAAAACAAAAAGGAAGAAATTTTTTTTTGTTTTCAAATATAGTTTGTTTTATTTGGAGAACTACGCCGATTTGATTCTCACAGGGTGTGAGATACGTAGGCAACCCTCATCGGGTCCAACCTCCCCTTTTGCAAAAATAGCCAAAAATATCAAATTTTAATTTTGTCATAAATAAGTTGGGTGATGCCGATCTTGTCAAATATAGCCGAATGTTCCCGAAAAGGATGCCGGAAGGCTGACTTTGCATAAACGACCACCTTTGGTCATTTTTTAGATTTTTGGCCGGCTGGCCCACACAGCCTTAAGATATGCGTCCCCGAGACATTGAAAGGCCGTGTTTGCAATATCGGATTTCAATTTTTGAAAAAAAACAAGAAAAAGAGTCATAAATAAGTCGGTGATGCTGTAGCCGAATGTTCCCAAAAGGGACATTGGAAGGCTGACCTTGCATTAAACGACCACCTTTGGTTATTTTTTAAGATTTTGTCCGGTTAGCCAACGCAGCCTTAAAATTTTCGTCCCCGAGGTGCTGAAAGGCCGTGTTTTCAAATTTAGTCTTTTGTTTTAATTTGAAAAACAAGAAATAAAAGAGTCAGTGGGAAAGTGAATGCCGTTTGGATTTTCGATCAAAATAAGCCAAGCCAGCTTCCGCGATGTCTTAAACCGTTCTTGCCGAGATAGCCTTAGAGTATCTTTCAGTTGTTGAAAGGCTGTTTTCGTAAAAGAACGAACAAGTTTGTGAAATATCATGAAATAATCCTCCCCGACCTCAAAATTCAGGTGAAATTATGAAGGGGCCATGTTTGCAAAAATAGCCATTTGGTTAAAAATTGGCATATAGGGGAAGGAATCTGTCAGTATATTTTTTTTTATATTTCTTTTGATTAGAGTATGTAGGTTGTTTAATGTTTAAGTCTGTATCTCATCTTTCACCAGAGTCTGTTAGTTCAGTGTAAGTTTGGCAAATTTTTTTTATCACTGTAATCAAAGTGTGTTTTATTATGAAAATTAAAAATTCCAAAAACAAAAAAATGTGTTTCATTTTTTACCTTTCATTTGTCCGAACTACGCAAGGTCTGATTCATGCGAGGTCATGATACGTAGGCAATTTCCATAAGATTCGACCACAAAAAAAATGAATGAAAAATGTTGATAATAATAAGGACTGACTGAGTCCATTCTAACTTGTTTTGAATTGTGAAGAAAGTTGAGGTGGTTGGTTTGTGACAAGCGGACAACACAAGATCCGAGGAAAAATGATAACTGACATCGAAGTTATTACAAGTGCTCAAGAGACTCAGGATCAGAGGATCCAACTAGAGTCTACTGTGATTGAGGAAAATAGAGTGTCGAAACAGAAACTGACTGAAACATGTCAAACATGGGCCAATGGTCGAGGAGAGCACCATCCCAAATCACAATTTTCTAACATGAGCACCACTCACATTCGTATGAGAGTCCACTAGGGAATTTGTCGGCTGAAACTGGATAAGGCCATAGTGATTTTGATAATCAAATTTGTGGCTAAATGTCAAGCTTATCAATTGAAAAGTCATTCAGGAAGGAATCTTGGTGGCTCATTTTGTTGTCATTTCCCTTGTCCGGTTTATTTTAGGGTTGTGATCCGAATATTGTCTTGTGTCAAGCCCTCTTATCCTTCCATTTTGTCATAACGGTTTGCTTAGTTTTGTCCAGGTTTGTTTCAGGGTTGTACTCTGGTTTGTTTTGTTTGTTTTGGTTGTTCGAACCGTTCACCAATAGTCTAATGCAAATTTCAGTCTTTTATTATTTCCAGTCATTTTCTTTGTTTAGTTCTTTTATCCTTTTGTTGTGTCTTTTGTTCGAACGCTGACTCTAGTGACATGACATGCGCACAGTTATATGCCTAATCTTAAATGTTAATCATGAAGCAATTGGAAGATGATCGGGGCATTAAAGGGAAAACATATTGAAATCATTTGAAACCCGAGTCTTTTGAAATTGGGGCAAGTAAAACATAAAGAAAACTGTAAAAGGCAAGTTGGCCAAATTGACAGGGGTCGTTCATGATAATGAAAATGAGAGTGTTGCCCAACAGTACGTTAAAAATGACAAATGAAAAGGTGAATGTGCGGATATGGCACAATCAGAAGATATGGCGAATGTTAATCGTGTTGTTTGTGCCTGGCATGTTTTAAAGATTGGAATGATGAAGGCATTTTATTCTTCTACCCAAACACTTTATCCTTCGTTAACCCGTTGAGCCTTATTTGTTTTCTTTCATACCCCTCCTTCGAAATCAATAGCAAGACTAGAAACACGAACATGGATGATAAAAAAAAAACAACAACAAAATCAACAAAAAAAACAACAAAAGAGAAAAAGAGATAAAGAAAAGAAAAAGAAGAAATAATAAGTGGAAAGGAAAACTACAACAACGAGGAATGGGAACTACGTTTGACCTGATTCCTCAAAGAGGAAACGTAGACGCCTCACGACTCGGTCATAGGGAAACAAAAGTCAAAAGATCCCCAAGAAAGAAACTGGGGCAGAAGTTTGTGGTTGCTGTAAAGAAATCTGATGCCGAAAGTTATAATTTTGAACCCATGTTGAATTGTTTTGAGCCTTAAATACCCTTTCTTTCTAACCCCATCAAAAAACCCACATTACGGTCCAAAGAAAGGCCTTCTGATCAGTCTTCAAGAGATGCCAAGTTAGAGCAGGAGAAGGTAATTTGTGTCAGGGACAATACTCTGGTTCAAGCAGGAAAATAAAAAATGAGAGTCTTATTGGTGAAAACCTTCACAGGCACCTTGAGGCGACGGTAAGTTGAGAGAAAGTAAAATGAGAGAGGCTTGATGGTGAAAATCCTTCGGGCACTACAAGTCGAATAAGGAATGTGAACCAGATTGGATAATAGGAGCATTGAAGACCAGTTTCATGGCTGAAAAGTACAACAAGAGTTGAACATCAGATTTGCTTGATAGAATAAGCCACAGGTGCATGTCATGGTCATTAGAGTCGGTAGTCAAATCCGATAGGTTTCTACTTTGTAGTTTTCTTATTAGGAATCATCTCTTTCCTTTACTCTGTTCCATTTGTTTTGTTTACTTCCCCTTCCTGAGTCTGCTTGGTCAGAACAAGTGAGAAATGACTTCAAAATTTGCCATCAGCTTTCCAATTGCGCAAAACGGGATATGGTTAGCACATCTAAGCATCGTAAGACCGGAAATAACAACAAGCGCATTAAGCTGGTATCAATCAACATGCTTTGGGGTTCAAGTGAGACACAAAGATGACAGAAAAAGAGGGTAATCAATAAATATACAAGATGGTCGAATGGAAATCAGCTATCATGGGAGATATATGGGGTCGAATAAAGTGACTAGAAAAAAAAAGTTAGGAATCCTGCAGCTAAGGATCAGTCAAAAGGATGGAAATGTTCAACCAAGTTCAAGGCAGTCGGACAAAGCAGAGCATGGAAAGGAGACAACCATCCCCAACAAGAGTGTCAAACTTACCACCATATTTAAACTCTCAAGTTTTCTTTGTTGAAACAGGGATGAAAGCTATGTTCATATCAAAGCATTGGAAGCTGGAAAGTTTCAGGTGTAATGCGCCAACTCTGCTTACGCAAAGGCTATTTAGAAGATCACACATCACCTCTAGGAGACGCACTTCCTAGTTCAAGTTTTTCAAGTCATATTCTGTTATAGGAGACGCACTTCCTAAGTTGAGTTTCACCCCTAGGAGACGCACTTCCTAGTTTAAGTTTTTCAAGTCACATTTTAGTTATAGGAGGCGCACTTCCTAAGTTGAGTTTCACCCCTAGGAGACGCACTTCCTAGTTTAGGTTTTTCAAGTCATATTTTATTATAGGAGACGCACTTCCTAAGTTGAGTTTCATGCATAGGAGACGCACCTCCTAAATTAATAGTTCATTTATAGGAGATGCACTTCCTAGTTTGAATCATTGAAGTTTCACTCTCAGGAGATGCACTTCCTAGCCTAGCTTAATTCACACATGTAGGAGACGCACTTCCCTAAATTGAGAATTCACCTGTAGGAGACGCACTTCCTAAATTGATAACTCATAGAAGACACACTTCCTAAATTGATAATTCATAGGAGACACACTTCCTAGCTTAATTTACACTTGTAGGAGACACACTTCCTAAATTGATAATTCATAGGAGATGCACTTCCGAGCATAATTTACACCTGTAGGAGACGCACTTCCTAAATTGATAATTCATAGGAGACGCACTTCCTAGCTTAATTTACACCTGTAGGAGACGCACTTCCTAAACTGATAATCATAGGAGATGCACTTCCTAAATTAATAGTTCATGTATAGGAGACACTCTTCCTAAACTGATATTTCATTCATAGGAGACGCACTTCCTAAATTAAGATTTCATTCATAGGAGATGCACTTCCTAAATTAATATTTCATTCATAGGAGACGCACTTCCTAAATTAAGATTTCATTCATAGGAGACGCACTTCCTAAATTAAGATTTCATTCATAGGAGACGCACTTCCTAAATTAAGATTTCATTCATAGGAGACGCACTTCCTAGTTTAAATCATCGATATTTCGCTCTAGGAGACGCACTTCCTAAGTTTATTTTCATCCATAGGAGACGCACTTCCTAATATGATATTTCATTCATAGGAGACACACTTCCTAAACTGATATTTCATTCATAGGAGACGCACTTCCTAGATTAAGCTTTCATTCATAGGAGATGCACTTCCTAAATTAAGATTTCATTCATAGGAGACGCACTTCCTAGTTTAAATCATTGATATTTCGCTCTAGGAGACGCACTTCCGAAGTTTATTTTCGACCATAGGAGACGCACTTCCTAAATTAATAGTTCATGTATAGGAGACACACTTTCTAAATTAAGATATCATTCATAGGAGATGCATTTCCTAGTTTGAGTCATTGAGATTTTACACATAGGAGACGCACTTCCTAAATTGATAGTTCATTCATAGGAGGCGCACTTCATAGTTTCAGTCACTAAAGTTTCACCCATAGGAGACGCACTTCCTAAGTTGATAGTTCATTCATAGGAGACGCACTTCCTAGTTTGAATCATTGAAGTTTCACCCCTAGGAGACACTTCCTAAATTTAAATTCACCCCTGGGAGATGCACTTCCTTGTTTGATTCATTTTAAGTTCGACCCTAGGAGACGCACTTCTTAATCTGGTTCATTGAAGTTTTACCTATAGGAGACGCACTTCCTAATCAAGGTATTTCAAGCTACTCTTTTAGGTGACACACTTCCTAAATTGAGAGTTCATTCGTAGGAGACGCACTTCCTAATTTGGTTCATTCAAGTTTTATTTTAGGAAACACAGTTGCTAGTCAAAGTTTCTTGGTTTTACTCGTAGGAGACGCACATCCTAGTCTACTCTTTAGTTTATTCTCATCATTGCATCAGTAGTATAAGTGGTCTATGACTTTGCTAACAACTCACAAATCTGCCCGGCGCAAACTGGGGCAGAAAATTTTGTTTATTTAGTTTGTTTTGATTGCATGTACCCACCTAGAAAGCAAGGGAACACAGAAAGTTCAGCAATCGGGTATCCACCATAGGAAAAGAGAAGGAATACATTTCAATCTTTACATTTCAAGTTGTGAAGTCGGGAGCCCGCCCGTATAACAGAGGACTAATTTCAATCTTTACATTTCAAGTTGTGAAGTCGGGAGCCCGCCCGTATAACAGAGGAATACATTCTAGTCTTTACATTTCAAGTTTTGAAGTTGGGAGCCCGCCCATATAACAGAGGAATACATTTCAGTCTTTACATTTCAAATCTTGAAGTTGGGAGCCCGCCCATATAACAGAGGAATACATTGAAGTTGAAGTCAGTAAAACAAAGGATCACAACAAGATCCCCAGCATAAATCCAAGCACAGAAATCAGAAGAAAGCAGTTCAAGCTTCGAAGGAAAATAATCCGAAGCTCAAAAGAAGGAAATAAACAGTTCAAGTTCGGCAATCAAGAGAGGCCGACGAGCCAAGTCAAAAACATCAGAGGAAGCAAGCCAACAAGAAAGTAAGGCGACATGAGCAAGCCTGAAAATCTAGATAAGATTTCGTAATTCATAGACTAGTTTAGTCTAGCTTCTTATTTTCTTTTAGCCTGGCGTAATAAGGAGGTCGGTAAGCAATAGCAGCAGCAACATCAACAGTAAATAGCGAAATCACAGTTCCACGGTTGTCCCAGCTACCGAAACTTCCCGAACTACATTGACTTGATTCCCTTTTAGCCAGGAATATGTTGGAGACCTTTTAAAGCAGAGGTTCGGTCAAATCTTTCAAAATGCTTCACACGGAGTACTCAAACGGGCAAAAATCGCTCGTATCCGCTCACTTTGTCTTTGCGCGAAAACTCTTTGTGTTTCCGGGCAAAGAGGGGAAGCTGTGAGCACGTGATTTTTGCTCTATATGAGAATTACTCCATAAAATTCAAAATAAAATAGTTTTGTGTTGTGTGAGATCTTTGTAGATTTTTGTTATTTTTCTTTTATTTGTTTACATTCGTCTGTGCATGTTTGTTTGTTTAAATTAATTAAAATACAAATATATGTTGCATTTGCATTCATGATTTAATTCTACAATCAGGAGTAATTAAGTCTGTTGTGTCAAAAAATGAAAAATTTACAAAAATAATGTACTTTGCAGTTTTAGCTTTTAATGTTCAAATTGTGTAATTTTATTTTTAATTGGTATTTAATTGTGTGTTATTTGTTATTAGAAGTTAATTAGTATTTTTATAAGTTAATTTGATTTTTGTAATGTAATTTAGAGTTTTAGTTTTAATAATTAGGAAATAAAAGAAATAGAAAAAATTGAAAGAAAATAAGAGGTCATGGTCTTAGGACCATTTGAATTAAAAGAAAGAATCTAACCCAAACAAATACCCAAACGAATTACCCAAACCCAAAAACCAAACCCATCGACCCGGTCCAGCACTAAACCAAAACGACCCCCCCTTTTTTCAATTACCCTTCATTTCCTTACACCCCAAAATAACAACCCTAATCACATAACCTAAACACCCGCCCCCCCTTTCTCATCTTCCTTACACCACCCTTTCTCTATGCCAGCCACCACCCGACCCTAACGACCTCTTTTCTTCTTTTGATTCCGTCAAAACACTGACCTCTCTCATCACTCACGTCCACTAGCTGTCAAACGACCACCCTTCTCTATGTCGCTTTCTTCGACAAATAAATAAAGTAGTAGTTCGCCATAACCATCCATAAACGATCCCTCATCCACGCCCAGCTCCCTCACGAACCAGCCGCAACACCAGTCTTCCACCCTCGTGAAACCAAACGACCATGAAGACCAACTCCAAATGAACAGTAGTCACGCCGAGATCCGCTATGTTCGTCGTCAGTCATCGTTGCCAGTTTGTTCATGTTTGTCGTCAGTCATCGTCGCTAGTTTGTTCATATTCTTCATCAGTCATCTTCGTCAGTTTGGTCGACATCGTCCTCTTCAGTCATCGTCTTCCTTAAGACGATTCGCTGCTCATCATTGTTTAAGACGTTCGCTATCCGAAAATATTTTGTTTTCGTAGAAGTTGAAGTCTTCGTCCGAGATTCTGGTTCGATGTTGTTGATTTCATTTAAAGTCGTGTCAATGTGCAGTTGTAATTGTTGCTTTATTTCGGTTTAATCGAAAATCTCCTTCAGGTCTGTCTTTCACCTTTATTATTTTGTTAGTATGGCTCTATTTTAATGGTTCTGTAAAAATTCAGAGTTTATGGCTTGTTTTCGTTTTGTGTTCATTATCCTACCATACTTTAGCTTCATTTTTGAATGACTCTTATTAAGTCGTTGATCCGGTTTGTTTGTGATTATTTAGTAGTGGTTTGTTAAGCTTTTACTTTCCTTTGTTGTTCATCAGGTTTTGCATATAAGTTCAGTTTGTTTTCGATTCAGTGAATTTACAGCGCTCGTTCATCTTTTGTCTAAGTTTTAGTTTAGAATTGTGATTTGCTCAGAATCATTGAATCCTTCATCTTGGTTATATTGCTGTTGGATTTAATTTGAAGTTCAATTGATGATTGATATTAGTGATTTGAATCTACTTATTTGTTCTATTAAGTTTGTTTCTGATGTGAATCTGACCATGTTGTCTTGTCCTAATGTTGTTGATTGGAAATTAGTTTCATGTGTTTAATTAGTCAATTGTTAGGCTTGAATTGGTTATAGCTGATAGATTTTAGTGCAGATTAAAAGGGATTGGGGTAGGATAGTGATTTCAGTAGTTTCAGGGGTAGTCTAGGAATTGAAAACTTAAAGAATTGTTTATGTTGAGTGTTCTGTCCACTAGGCACTAAAGTATCATTAAAATATTATAGTGGGGAACAAAGCATAATGGGGAGGTAAAGGGATTGATTAAACAAACACACCCATAATTTTTTTGAATTAAATAATGAGATTAGACATATAGTAGTGGGGACCAAAACATAGTGGGCGAAAAAGAAGGAATATGGTGGGCAGAATTAGTTTTTTTTTTTTTTTTAATTTTGGTCTGAGTGCTCTTAAGAGTTAGCAGGGTGAGTGTTGGGTATAAAAAGAGAAGGGAGTCTAGACAGAAGGGGTGGATTTTTGAAATCATTTTTGAGAGGTCACATTTGAGAATAACATAAGTCTTTGATAAAGAAACAACAAGTTTTGAGAGCCTAAAAAATTGGAGAGTTTAATCAGTGTAAGTTCAACTCCCCTGAACTTCTTCTGATATCTGTTGGTCCATTTCTGGTCTAGTTCAAGTTCAGTCCAGTCTATTGGGTGTTGGTTATTACTGTTGTGTTTTACAAGTCACTCCATACTTGTGTTGAGTTGTTTCTGGTTTGAATTTGGGTGTTGCTATTGGTTTGAACCTGACTGGTTGTCTGCTGTTGCAACTGTTGCTGTATTGCTGCTGCTGATCTTCCTTTTCTCCCATTGTAAACATTTAGAGGTACACATCCCGTTTCATTGAAATGTAGAATCCCAGTTGAGAAAGTGAAATGAAAATGTGCAGCAATGAGTGTCACACCTCCTTTCGGCGCTACCGCACCCCGCGAGGGGCGTGGTGGAAGGGAGTTTTTCCAATTAAAGGA
>MU771235.1:4031-18837 GCA_026770625.1 Nicotiana glauca | reverse complement strand
GACCTGTAGCAAAAAGAATCATTAAATTTGGATATTGTATGAGGATTTTATGGTCATTTTACTAAAAATTAGGTTGTCAGATTTTTCAGAGTAATTATGAAATTGCCACTAGCAACGTATTTAAAAACCTGCATTATTTGCAAATATTAAAACCTACATATCTCATTCATTATAAGGTCAAATTGAGTGATTCAAAAGCCTAACTTGATTAGAATTTCACAAGTAATCCATTGGAGGCATAAAATACGAGTTTTAGAATTGTTTGGCACGATAAACGAGGCAGAATAGCTAGCAGAAAGAAATATATAAAACTAGGGATTGCTCATTCGGTCATATTTTGAGTTGGGGAGCTCGAATTTGGGAGATTTTGGAGGAGATATTCACCATATGGATTGGGGTAAGTTTTCTCTACTCGGTTTTGATTATAATTTATGAATCCATCTTCGTTTTTGGAATTTGATTGATGATTTCAAAGTGAAATTTAGGGGAGCTAGGGTTTGAGTATTGGAGAGTTTAAGTAAGGATTTGAGGGACCAAACGGAGTCTGATTTTGAAAATTTTATATGGTTAGACTCGGGAGAGGACGAGGATGATTTTTCTGCCATTTTTGACTGATTCTGAGATATGGGCCCGGGGGCCGGATTTTGGCCAATTTCGAATTTTTGACATATTTTATAGTTTTTATTGTGGAATTCGATTCTTTAGCACATGGTGATGGTATTAATATGATTATGGTTAGATTCGGAGATTTTAGAGATCGAGTCCAGAGACGAGGGCATCCCGGAGTAGGATTTTATGCGATTGAGGTAAGTAGCAGTTTTAAATCTGGCTTTGAGGGTATAAACCCGGAGATATTGATATCATGTGATTGTTTGGTGGTGATACCCACGCTAGGTGATGGGTGTGTGGGTGTGCACCACGAGGGATTGCGACTTGGTCCGTCCCGTGAGGCTGTGAGGCCTAGTGGCTATTATATGTAGTTATGTGTTTACTTGTTGTTGAACTTGTTTGCCTTCATGTTAGAGATAATGCTTAGGCTTTATTCATGCTCACATTATTTGTACTCAGTCATAGAAATTATTGTACATGTTTACTTCAGTCTCTATTATTTGCTAATAGGCTGTGATACTTGATGTGGGATGTGTCCCCTTATTTGTTGATGATGGTGAGGCTAGTGAGGTATATGATTGAGTGAGGCCGAGGGTCTGGTTGTGAGGATATTATCACCATAGCGCGTGAGTTGTCCGCGTAGCATGTGAGTTGACCGTGCGGGTCCAGGTATTGATACCATAGCGCGTGAGTTGTCCGCGTAGCACGTGAGTTGACCGTGCGGATCCATGTATTGATATGATGGCACGTGAGTTGTCCGTGCTTAGTGCTTGGGCTTTGGGAGCCCCTTCAGAGTCTGTACACACCCCCAGTGAGCGCAGAGTGTTGAGTGTGGAGTGTTGAGTGCGAGTGCTGAGTGATTGAGTGACATTGTTGTGAGGTTGCATTTACTTTTGTTACTGCACTTACCTATTAATTTCTTTGTGGCATTTACTGAGTTATGGAAATTTACCTATTTATTCATGTGTATTGTAAATTCTGAAAATAAATAATTGGACTATTATGTTCAGCTCGTCACTACTGCTCAGTTCCTTAGTTATTTCTATTACTACTGAGGTGGTTGTACTCATACTACACCCTGCACTATATGTGCAGATCCAGGTGAGTTAGAGCGTGGCGATCGTTGAGTTCACACCGTCTATCTTTGGAGACAACAAGGTAGCTGCTAGCGTCCGCAGGGCCTTGTTACTCCTTTTGTCATTTCTTATTTTGGACGGTTAGACAGTTTATATTTCTTAGTTCATAGTTTTAGACGCTCATGACTTAGTGACACCCCGATATTTGGGACTCGTTTTCGTATTTTATATTATATATATTTAGAGTTGGTTTAGTTTATCAGGAATTAAATTATTGCAAATGTTTTATTAAATTCTTATAATCAAATTAGTAGTAATATTTTGGGAATAGGCTTGCCTTGTAACACGATAGGCGCCATCACGACCAAGGTTAGATTTTGGGTCGTGACAGATAGTGTGAATTCATTATAAACTGCAAGCTACCTAAGATCAACCCTAATACAATCTCGCCTCACCCCGACATGAAGTAAGCAAAGCTCTACTACCCTCTAACATGCAACCCTAATGCTTGACATCCAAACCTTCCTATCAAGGGCCATGTCCTTAGAAATCTGCAGTCGTACCATGTCCTTCCTGATCACCTCTCCCCAATATTTCTTAGGCCTCTCTCTACCTCTACTCATGTCCACCACGGCCAACCGCTCATACCTCCTCACCGGAGCATCAAGGCTTATCCTTCGCACATGCTCGAACCATCTGAGCCTCGCTTCCCGCATCTTGTCATCCACAGAGGCCACACCTACTTCTTTCGAATATCTTCATTCCTAATCTTGTCTATCCTAGTGTGCCGCACATCTACCTCAACATCCTCATCTCTGCTACCTTCAACCTCTAGATATGAGAGTTCTTAACGGGCCAACACTCTGCCCCATATAACATGGTCGGTCGAACCACAGCTCTATAAAACTTACCTTTGAGTATCGGTGGTACTTTCTTGTCACACAAAACTCCAGATGCAAGCCTCCATTTCATCCAGCCCACTCTTATACGGTGAGTGACGTCCTCTTCGATCTCTCCGTCCCCATGGATCATCGACCCAAGATACTTGAAGCTATCTATCTTGGGGATGACATGTGATCCAAGCCTCATGTCCCTGCCTACTTCCCTCGACTCAGCGCTAAACTTGCACTCCAGGTACTCTGTCTTGGGCCTGCTCAATTTAAAACCCTTAGACTCGAGGGTCTGTCTCCAAACCTCCAATCTCTCACTAACACCGACCCTCGTCGCATCAATTAGAATTATGTCATCAATAAATAACATACACCATGGCGCATCCCTATGGATATGGTGTGTCAATGCATCCACCACTAAGGCAAATAAGAACGAGCTAAGCGCAGAGCTTTGGTGTAATCCCATAACAACCGGGAAATGCTCCGAGTCGCCTCCCACAGTCCTAACCTTAGTCTTAGCTCCATCATACATGTCCTTGATTGCTCTTATGTAGGCTAACAACACACCCTTTGCCTCAAGACATCTCCAGAGCACCTCCCTGGGGACCTCGTCATACGCTTTCTCCAAGTCAATAAACACCATGTGCAAATTCTTCTTCTTATCCCTGTACTACTCCACCAACCTTCTAATAAGGCGGATAACTTCTGTAGTGGAGCGACTCGACATGAATCCAAACTGATTGTCGGATATAGACGTCGTCTTCCTCACCCTCACCTCCACCACCCTCTCCCAGACTTTCATGGTTAAAGAAGATTAAGTAGTTTAATTTTTATTTTTCTTATTCGTGCTAGTGAATAAAATCATGTAATCATAATTATTTTTTACATGAATAGTAGTCATTAGTATTATTTGTTTTATGAAAGTGTTAGTTCGTTTTAATTAAATATAGTTCTACTATTTGTTTTAAACAATATTTCAGTTTGGTTAGATTTTAAGGATTAAAATATTTTTTATTGAAGTAATATTGTAATGTGAAGAAAATATTTAATTACTGGTTTTGAAATAACTAAATATGAACGGCTTTCATGCTTTGGTTTGTTGAAATTGACAACCAAATCATCTTAGTTAATTTTCAGATGTGCTGTAAACCATATCTCTTATTTTCATTTTTTTCTTAATCAACCAAAAGGTGATGATAATTAGGGCAAATTTCAAGAGAATCTGGCGTATAATCAAAATTATTTTATACCACAAATCCATTAAGATAAGTTAGGAGATACCATTATAATATTGTATTTAATAATTGTGAATCTCGTCTCCGCTGCTGCCAATATAACATTGTATGCGTCTAATACTAAAAAAAAAAAATGTCTCTTTTCATATATCTCTGAAAATACTAATGTTTATTCGTATATTTCTTTTTGTACGTCAACCCATGGGAAGCAAATATGGATATTCCACAAAGCAAACTTGGATCAAAGTTCAATTGTAAAAATATTTGTTTAGTTGATTCATGTACGACACATACAATATTCAAAGAGAAGAAATATTTCTCTCATTTAAGTATGTGTAAGGCAGATGTTACTACAATTTCTGGTAGTAGTGAATTAATTGAAGGCTCTGGAAGAGCTATTATAACTCTGCCTAAGGGAACAATACTTATCATAGAGAATGCAATATTCTCCTCCAAGTCCAAGAGGAACTTGTTGAGTTTTAAAGATATCCGCCGATATGGATATCATAATGAGACAATAGATGAGAATAATCTTGAATATCTCATCATTACCAAAAATGTCTCTGGCCAGAAAAGGGTTATTGAGATGTTCCCATCTTTGTCTTGTGACCAGAATTAGACAAGAATTAGTGCAATTGAGCCACATTCTATTGTAAACCAAAAGGTTATTGATTCCAATACTTTTGTACTTTGACATGATCGATTGGGACACCCTTTATCAATTATGATGAGACGAATTATAGAAAACTCAAATGGGCATTCATTAATTTAAAGATTCTTTTAAATAATAAATTTTCTTGCACTTCTTGTTATCAAGACAAGTTAATTATTAGACCATTACCAACAAAAGTTGAAATTGAGTCTCCTGCGTTTTTGGAAAGTATGCAAGGGGACATTTGTGGACCTATTCACCCACCTAGTGGGTCGTTTAGATATTTTATGGTCTTAATAGACGCATCTTCTAGATGGTCTCATGTGTGCCTATTGTCATCTCGCAACCTCGCGTTTGCAAAATTAATGGCACAAATAATTCGATTACGGTCGCAATTTCTCGATAATCCAATTAAGTCTATTAGACTTGATAATGCTGTTGAGTTTTCATCCCAAGCATTTAATGATTATTGCTTGTCAATATGGGATAAAAGTGGAACATCCTGTAGCTCATGTTCACACTCAAAATGGTCTTGTGGAGTCTTTAATTAAACGTCTGCAATTGATAGCAAGACCGTTACTCATGAAAATAAGGCTGTCTACTTATGTTTGGGGTCACGTCATTTTGCATACAACAATGCTAGTTCGTCTCAGACCAACAAATTATCATAAATATTCCCCGTTGCAATTAGTTTTGGGTCATGAACCTAATATATCCCATTTAAGAATTTTTGGATGCGCAGTATATGTGCTTGTAGCATCGCCATATCGCACCAAAATGGGTCCCCAAAGAAGGTTAGGAATACATCTTGGGTTTGAATTTCCCTCCATTATTCGCTACCTCGAAATATTGATGGGGGATTTGTTTACTTCACGATTTGCAGACTGTCGATTCGATGAGACACTTTTTCCAAAATTAGGGGGAGAAGTTGGCGAAACCAAACGGAAAATTTTGTGGAAAAATCCATTATTATCTCATATTGATCCGCATGCCTCTATTTGTGAAAAGGAGGTGCAAAAGATTATCCATTTGCAGAGAATAGCAAATCAAATGCCAGACACATTTACGGATTTGAAAAGGATAACAAAATCACATATCCCTGCAGAGAATGTTCCAATCTGTATTGATGTCTCTATTGGACAATCTTTTAGTGTCATAGTTAATGAGTCAAAAGCACACCTAAAACGTGGCAGACCATTAGGTTCCAAAGATCAAAATCCTAGAAAAAGGAAAACAAATTATCAAAATGATACTACGAAAGAATATCGTGAAGAAATCCATGATTTAATAAATTCTGAGATTCATGAGGAATCCACTGAGCCCGAGACTCAAGAAAATAAGGAACTCTCAATAAATTCAATCGATATTGAGATAAATTTGAATCAAGTGGATAGTGGTGGATTATGTCTTTGCATATAATGTTGCATCTAGCATTATGCAACATAGTGATGATCTTGAACCTCAATTTGTTGGAGAATGTCGACAAAGACTTGATTGGCCAAAATGGCAAGAAGCAATCCAATCTGAGTTGAATTCGCTTGCAAAACGTGATATTTTTGGGCATGTAGTCCATACACCTAATGGTGTTAAGCCTGTTGGCTATAGATGGGTCTTTGTACGCAAGAGGAATGAGAAAAATACGGTACAAAAGATATAAGGCACGCCTTGTTGCACAAGAATTTTGACAAATGCCTGGTATCGATTATGAAGAGACATATTCACCCGTTATGGATGCTAAAACGTTCCATTATCTCATTAGTTTTGCTATTCATGAAAAGCTTGACATGCATTTAATGGATGTGATTACCACCTATCTTTATGGCTTACTTGATAATGAGATATACATGAAAATTTTCGAGGGATTTAAAATGCCTAACGCACATAATTTAAAGTCCCGGGAAATGTTTTCAATTAAATTGCAAAGATCTTTGTATGGTCTAAAGCAATCAGGACGAATGTGGTATAATCGTTTTAGTAAGTATTTATTAAAGGAAGGCTATATAAATGATTCCATTTGCCCATGTGTTTTTATAAAGAAAACAACATCGGAATTTATTGTACTTGCCGTATATGTTGATGACATAAACCTTATTGGAACTCCTATAGAACTCCAAAAGGCGATTGATTATTTAAAGAAGGAATTTGAGATGAAAGATCTCGGAAAGACAAAATTATGTCTTGGTTTGCAAATTGAACATTTGGCAAACGGAATTTTTGTTCATTAATCTGCCTACATAGAAAAGGTATTGAAACTGTTTTACATCGATGGAGCATATCCATTAAGTACTCCGATGGTTGTTCGATCACTTGATGTGAATAAGGATCCATTCCAACATCAAGAAGAGAATGAGGAGCTACTTGGTCCTGAAGTACCATATCATAGTGCAATTGATGCATTAATGTATCTTGCTAACACTACAAGGCCTGACATTACTTTTTCAGTTAATGTCTTAGCAAGATATAGCTCTGTTCCTACAAGGAGACATTGGAATGAAATCAAACACATATTACGGTATCTAAAAGGAACTACTGATATGGGCTTATTTTATGGCAATAGTTGCAGTCCTGATCTTGTTGGTTATGCCGATGCTAGGTATTTATCCGATCTACACAAGACTCGATCTCAAACAGGTTATGTATTTACCTGTGGAGGCACTGCCATATCTTGGCGATCGACTAAGCAATCAATTGTGGCTACTTCATCTAATCATGCTGAGATAATTGTTATTCATGAAGCAAGTCAAGAATGTGTGTGGTTGAGGTCTATAATACATCTTATTTGAGAGAAATGTGATTTAAAGTGTGACAAACTACCCACGATTTTGTATGAAGACTGTTGATACCCATTTTTTCCGAATATATTTTTATATGCAAAATAATTTTAAAATAGTATATATATGCATATAAGTGTGTCCGAATATTTTAGTATTTTTTTAATTTTTAAAAGATTTTTAAATTAATTTATTGCCCTATTTTAACAGTACAAAATGAATAATTATTCCCAAAATTATAATATTTGGTGATTCACTTATTTTATCCTTATATTTACACCAAAATATAGCTCAAGTAATTTTTGCAAATTTTTATAAATTGATTTGGTATTTTTAAAGCTAAATTGCACTTAATTGCAATAGTAGCCTATTTTAAGAATTAATTGCGTTTATAATTACAAGTTTGATTCCAATATTTTTAATTTAATATTTATATACTATTAATTAATTTATCACATTTAATTTATTTTCAAAAATCATTTTGCTATCTTTATAAAATAAAAAGGGAAAAAGTGGATATTTAAAAGTTAGCCCTATTTCATTTCGATTTTAGCCCAAATTGACCCCTCATTAAACCCCGATTTCAATTTCAAACGGACCGGACCCAAATTTTCACAACCCGGATTTTCCACCCTCGGGAGTCGTGATGGCGCATACTAATGAGAGCTAGGCAAGCCAATCCTTAGATACTTACTTCATTATCACATTGCTTCTTTTTAACAATTATAAGTCAATAACATGAAAACAGCGGAACATTGAATAATTAAGCGAAAGATAACAATTTATATCTCTGAACATGAATTTCCAATACAACCATTTGAATTTCGAATACCCAAAACTGGTGTCACAGTTTTACAGATGGTCTAAGAATACTACACATAAAGGTCTGAAAGAAGTAAACTCAACACTATCTCTGGAATATATGAAAGAAATAGGAACGCAGATGAAAGGAGACGCAGGACCTGCAAACGCCTGCAGGGCTACCTCGGGTCGCCTGATGAATAAGATCCAGCAATCTCACTACGGTCCGAAATCCACAATGCTGGGGTCTGCACAAAAAAGTGCAGAGTGTAGTATCAGCACAACCGATCCCATGTACTGGTAAGTGCCTAGCCTAACCCCGGCAAAGTAGTGACGAGGCTAGGACCAGACCACCAAATAAACCTGTGTAGTTGTATAATATATAGCGGAAAGTAAAGTAGAAATAAACAGATAAAGATTGAAGGGGGAATCATGCTTCGGGAGGTAACGGATAAAACAAAATCTTAAGAGAATTATCAGGAACCCAAAATTCAACTTCTAACAAGGATAAGAAAGACGAAGGCATATTTCACTCTCGGTTCACAACTCGTTGCAGGCGTGTAACCCGATCCCATTTCTCATATCTTGTGGTAGGCGTACCACCCGCCCCCATTTCATTGTATCTTGTGGTAGGCGTACCATCCGCTCCCATTTCATTAAATCAACAGTTCCTCCAAAAGAAATTTACTCTAACAAACGCAACAATTAATACGAATTCATAAGACAACAAGTACACAAAAATTATGATTCACTGAGGAAAACAAATAATGACAAATAGCAATTAATTATGGATTTTAAGGGGCAATTAGGCAATTTAGTAATTAATAGGTTGAATGTCACGTAGGAATTAAGTCACATAAACATGTAGCAATTATGGCATAAATTCAAAACATAACATTGCACAAAGACACCTTGATTCATTAATAACAAGTAACACAATAAAGGGAAATGTCAGCATAAAGAATCACAGAATAGTGGAATAGGACAATTAATGCACTTGAACTGATAATAATAAGAAATCATAACAATGGCAATAAGTGCACGACATCACCCTTCGTTCTTTTACTCTCATCCTCACCAAGAAATGATATAATAAAATGTGCACGGCATCACCCTTGGTTCTTTTACTCTCTTTCCTCACATATAATCAGTAGAATTGACACGGAATGGTACATCGTGCAACACGACATCACCCTTCGTGCCTTTACTCTCTTTCCTCACAATAAGCAAACAATGCACGGCATCACCCTTCGTGCTTTCCATTCTTTCCTCACATAAACAAGCAATGCACGATATCACCCTTCGTGCTTTACACTCTTTCCTCACAATAAGCAAACAATGCATGGCATCACCCTTGTGCTTTAACACTCTTCCTCATCCAAACAACAATCACAAACAAAGGCAAGGGAATAATAAAAACAATATTAGAAATCCTGGCAAGGGAACACAGTCAAACAATTAAAACTCGGAAAGGGTACAACATTAATAATCTTAATGCCCCGGCAGGGGAAAATATTCAATAAGCAACAATATCCCAACAAGGGAGCAATTTAAATACTCTGTCTCTTCTTTACACTTTTGTTTCATAATTCACTTTACCACTTGAGCCAATGCTCCAAAGGGTTCAATCGTTTACACTTTTACAATTGAAACATAACTTGAGCCAATGCTCCTCGATGTTCAAAGGACACAATTTACTTCCACAATCTTTTCACCACAAATAGGAATCACCACCAAATCATGTGAAATACAACGTAATTCAAATATTCACAATTTAAGGACTCACGGTCATGCTAGACATCCACGTATAGATACTCGTCACCATGCCTATACGTCGTACATAATAAGAAGCAAATAGCAAATAAGACTCAACTCCTAGTCCTTCAAGCTAGGGTTAAACCAAACACTTACCTCGATGCTTTGAATTCAACTCAGATCTCAATTATAGCTTTACCTCTCGATTCCACCACCAATCCGCTCGAATCTAGTCACAAGTTACTTAATTACATCAATAAATGCTAAATGAATCAATTTGAATGCATAAAAATGAATTTCCCAAAGTTTTTGCCCAAAAATTCCAAAATTGGCCCTGGGCCCACGTGGTCAAAACCTGAGGTTCGAACCAAAACCCAATTATCCATTCCCCCACGAACTCAAATATATAATTTGTTTTGAAATCGGACCTCAAATTGAGGTCCAAATCTCCAATTTTTGAAAAACCTAGGTTCTACCCAAAATACCTAATTTCACCCATGAAAATCATTGATTTTAAGTTGAAAACATGTTAAATGATGTTAATGATTGAAAGAAATGATTAAAAAACTAACTTACATTTGATTTGGAAGAAGGTTTATTCTTGAAAAATTGCCCAAAGGAGTGGTGTTTTGAAAATGGGGTGAAAAATGTCTTAAAATCGACTAAGTATGAAAAATGCAGGTTGCAGATGTGGGAAATGCGAACTAGGGTTCACAATTGCGAACCCCGACCTGATATGGGAATTGCCAGAAAAAGTTCGCATTTGTGAACCCTTTCAAAAATCCCGAGCTTCGCATTTGCGACCAGTTATGTCGCATTTGCGACTTGCCCCTATTCGCATTTGCGAACCAACATGTCGCATTTGCGACCAGACAGCAAAATCCCTCTCCTCGCATTTGCGATGCAAGGCTCGTATCTGCGAGACCTTCTTTGCAAATGCGAAGCCTGCTGCTCAGAAAATACCAAAAATTTTCAAAGTTCAAAAAAGCACCCGTGGGTTATCCAAAACTCACCCGAGCCGTCGGGGCTCCAAACCAAATATGCACACAACCTAAAAAATATCCTACCGATTTACTCGCGCGATCAAATAGCCAAAATAACATCATATACATTGAATTAAACCTCAAATTATGAAAATTCTTTCAAACTTCATAAAATCTCAAATTTTTCATTTTAGGTCTGAATCACGTCAAACGACGTCTGTTTTTCACCAAATTTCACAGAAACATCTTAAATCAATATATAAGACCTGTACCGGGCACTGAAACCAAAATACGAGCCTGATACCAACACATTCTAATAAATTTTTATTTCAAATTTCCTTAAACAATTTCAGAAAACAATTTTACAAAAAAATTCATTTCTCAGCCTTGGGACCTCGGTTTCGATTCCGGGCATATGCCCAAGTCCCATATTTTTCTACGGACCCTCCGGGATCGTCAAATCAAGAGTCCGGGTCCGTCTACCCAAAATATTGACCGAAGTCAAATTTATTCATTTTAACACCAAAAATTTAGCATATTTTCACAGAATTTCATATTTAAGCTTTACGGCTACGCGCCCGGACTGCACATGCAAATCGGGGTAACTCTTAATGAGGTTTTTCAAGGTCTCGGAAACACATAATTAATTTAAAACAGGTGATGACCCAAAGGGTCATCACACAAATCCTAAATTTACCCGCCCATGACCCAATTAAAAAACCTACCCGCTTCCCTTTTAATCCAGGTCGTTGATCGTTTTGATCAACAACCATAATTCCACCTTTCCTTTTTAATTTCCCAAACACCCCTAACCCTAATCATTTCACCTAATCAGTCACCTTTGAACCCCTTCGTCTCTCAAACTCTCTCGAATATTCCTGGAACCCTAATCGTCTCCCACCTTCTTCAACCGTGAAACCCACTGGAAACCATGGATTCTCAGGCCATGGGGGTCGTATACTCACCTCCTATTACTCCTGTGTGCCTGATACTTGAAGATTCGAGGCCAGACCTCGAAGGTCTTCACCCAGACCTTTGCTGACTCGAGGTTTTCGGCCATCTCCGGCCTTGCTCCGGCGTGCTATAGTTGTTTGAGTCTGATTTCGACCTCTTCGACTCAAGTCAATGACCTTTCAAGGCCTTTCTTATTTTCTAGGGTTCTTCTGAAACCCTATCCCTTTGATGTTTTTCTTTGATTCTTTTTAGATCTGTTGTGGTTCCATGCTCTACTTGAGTTTTCAAATGATTTCCCCAATTTTTTCTTTCAAAATTACTTTCAAAAATCGCTTCTTTTTGATTTAGGGTTTTCTGAAAATGCTTAAAGTGTTTATCTTACATCCTCTCCCTTTTCTTTTGTGTGTATTTGTCTCTATTGTGTTCTTATGTTCTTCTTTTACCACGCATGTTATTCTACTATACTTTCGTTATTTCGTCCTCTCTTCCACTGTATTTTCTATGCTATGTTCTGCTATTTGTCTTCCACTATGTTCTGATATGCTTCTCCTGCTGTATTCTTCTACCATGTTCTTAAGGGTTCTTACTATTTTACCTTGTTTAAAGTTTCTTCTAAAAAATCTGCTTAAGCATATTTTCTTCTAATGTTCTTGTTAATCTTTCATCATTATGCTCTGAATAAGTTTCTTCACTCTGGTTTGTTTTGAAACCTTCTACTGGTTTGCATGTTTTCTTATGAGTTTCTGAAAGAAACCCCTGAGCTGGTTTCGACTACTTGCCTCCTCAGCCCTGTATTTGATTCTAGGTGGAAACCGTAGAATTTGGGGATTCCGCCGAGGTTTGATTATGTGAATTAGGGTTTTGTCCTAGAATCCTTAACTCCTTCAGACTGACTTTGAGTCTCTGAACTGAGTTTGGACATCTTTCGTGCAATTCTGAACCTTTTGCTAAAACTCTCCTACACTGGAGTTTCTACTGATTTTACAACGGCTCGACAAGTTTCTTTCATGTTTAACGTGTCTGTATGATTTATATGTGATGAATCCTTCTTCAAAAAGGTTTTCAAACTAGTGATATCACAATCCCCGTTCACCCTCCATGAACATGTCGTGATGACACCTAGTTCCTACAACTATGTAAGCCTAACAATGCAAAAATTTAATATAACTCGCGGAAATAATTATTTAAAACTGAACATATGTAAAATAATAGCTTCATATAGGGCTGCTCGGCTTATACAACTCAAAAGAAATGCAGAAGTCTATAACTCAATCCCAAAACCCGGTTACTCACGGGAAACACAGGCTAAAAGAAATAATGTAAATGCTCTAATCTCCAGAATGTCTACACCAAAAGTATGATAGAATCTAAACACTACACATAGAACAAGGAAGGAGACTCTTCGGTCTGCGGACGCTGCAGATATACCTCAAAGTCTCTGCTAGATCTCTTTGCCTCGATAATAGTACGCCTGGGTGGAGGAACATGGATTTGCACATGAAAAATATGCGCAGAAGGGGCATGAGTACACCACAGTGGTACTCAGTAAGTGCCAAACCTAACCTCGGTTGGGTAGTGACGAGGAAAGGTCACAGCCCTATTGAGGTAAAATATAATAATAAATTAACAGTATGAAAGAAATGGCAGTAATAATGAGCACAACAGTAAGATAAGATAGGCCTACAAGGCAATAACAACTACACAAAGAACAAAGTAAACACGAAAGGTGTACAACTCAATACCAGTGATAACCATGAGGATCTCCCAGGATACCGTCCTGTAGTCCTTCTTCTCATCTGTCCAGTGGATCTCCCGGGATACCGTCCCGTAGTCCATCACATATGTAAATCCAAAGGATCTCCCGGGATACCGTCCCGTAGTCCATCACATATGTAAATCCAAAGGATCTCCCGGGATACCATCCCGTAGTCCAACCATCAACATGCAGGGGGATCTATTGGGAATCTATCTCGCAGTACCAAAGTAAAAGTGCAGGGGGATCTATCGGGAATCTAACCCGCAGTCCCAAAGTAAAAGTGCAGGGGGATCTACCGGTAATCTAACCCGCAGTCCCAAAGTAAAAGTGCAGGGGGATCTATCGAGAATCTAACCCGTAGTCCCAAAGTAAAAGTGCAGGGGGATCTACCGGGAATCGAACCCGTAGTCCCAAATTAAACAAACAAGTAGGGGGAGCTACCGGAATCCCACATCCGTAGTCCCAATATAAATGTGCAATCACAATCAGAAGATATATAGAAATGAAGTACCAACAAACAAGCAACAGGTAGTACTGGCCTAGCATGCTTCACGTAGTACAGTCAAGGCAACTTAAGCAACTAGGCAAGTTAAATCAACTAAACACGCTTTCCTAATCTAGCACAGATTATAATTGCAAGTAGAATAAAGCAAATATGAAAGAAACTCAATCTCAATATCTTAAGTAAAAATCGGATTTTCAACAATTGGCTCAAGTACGCGCTCGTAACCTCACGTACAAGGCACTCAAAATATCAAATAACAAATCCTAAGAGGAAAGGTCCCCCATACAAGGTTAGACAACCCGCTTACCTCAACCGGCTCCAAAATCAACTCGAAACCACACCTTTGCCACGCGTATCCGACTCCAAATGGCCCAAATCTATTCGTTTGAATTACATCTCGTAAATAACATCTCAAGCAACTGATTCTACTATTTAAATTAAAGCTAAGGCGCAAATTTAGATAAAATGACCAAAATACCCCTCGAGCCAACATGGTCAAAACCCAAGATTCGAACTAAAATCCGGTTACCCATCCCCCCACGAATCCAAATATGTAATTAGTTTTGAAATCGGACCTCAAATTGAGGTCCAACCCCCAATTTTAGCAAAAACCTAGGTCCTACCCAACATACGCAAATTTCCCCATTAAAATCTTCAATTTGAAGTGGAAATTATGTTAAAAGGTGTTAAGGAGTGAAGAAAATGAGTTAGAAATCACTTACAAATCGTTTTGAAGAGGGAGAATTGCTTGGAAAAAAATCGCCTCTTATGTTTTGGTTTTTTTTTTTTTTTTTTTTGAATAAAGTGAGAATAACTGAA